>JAAGNO010009275.1:0-27428 GCA_033439905.1 Ceryle rudis | reverse complement strand
CCTTCTCTAGAGACTTTCAAGACCCGCCTGGATCTGTTCCTGTGTGGCCTGCCCTGGGTGTTCCTGTGTTGGCAGGGTGTTGGACTCGAGGATTTCCAGAGGTCCCTTCCATCCCCTACCATTCTATGATTCTATGGTCAAAACATCAGTGGCATACTTAATTTGTCTGAATTGCAGATCTTTTTAGGCCTTTTTGCTGATAGTAGCCAAAGAGATAGAAAGGGATTTGTAACAAGTTTGCTTTTTGACATCACTCAATGTGCTATTATGAATTGTACTATTACACTGATTTTAATATAAAGCTGGATTTTGATTACAATAGTATCTGTGACAATATAAAGCCAGTCATTGTAGAAAGAAATGAGAAATATTTTAATTTTGTCTGGCTCATTTTGGGAAGGATATCACACAGTTTCAGAATAGTCTAAATCTGCTGTCATAACTATAAAGCAATTTTTTATTTTATTCCTTGTCTTTTGTAACCCTGAAATATTATTAAAGCATTATTTCCTTCTCCCCTGCCATCCCCTACCCCTCTGCACCCCCATCAGTGCAAGAATACTGTGGTGGCTGAGATTCTGCTAACCTGCAGGACTTTTCAGTAATTAAATCTATTTTTGACCCATGGGAGATTCAATTAAAATTGAGAGGATTGTATTATTATTATTATTGTTCTTCCCTACTGAAACCCCGCACTATGTTCTTGAGTGTGTGTCATAGGATCATAGAATGGTTTGGGTTGGGAGGGAACTCACAGATCATCTAGTTCCAACTCCCTGCTGTGTTCTGGGACACCTTCCACTAGACCAGGTTGCTCAAAACCCCATCCAACCTGGCCTTGACAGGTTAGAATCTGTATGTAACAGCATTGTAATGAGCAAACTTACTTAGTTCCGTCCTTATTCAAATATTACTGGCTCAAAAATTGAACTTGATTGTTAGCCTAGCCCAACTGTCCTCAGATGAGGATGTGAAAGTAAGAGGGCAAAGATATAACCTACTCATGTAAGCAAACAAAACAAATTTAGCCATATATATGTGTATGAGCTTGGGGAAGAATTGAGGGAAACGTTCAGGTTTTGTAGTCACAGTGCAGTATAGGACTCTTGTGAAGCTCAGGACATGCTTTTACATGTTGCAAAAGGCCAGGTGATGTATCCTCGTGTGTCACTTCCATACAAAAGTATGAATTTGTAACTCCTAAATTACATATCTGCTCCATGGAGAGAATTTACTGAACACAACACCTGAGGTGTTCTCTAAAGTCTGCAAGGGAATTTCTACATTCTTCCAGTGGCTTTTGCAACAAGAGTCATTACCTGCTTTAACTGGAGGGTAGACCATCAAATCTCATTCACCAGAAGGAAAACAGTTTCTGGCTTTTCAAGTATTCGATGTCTTAACTTAAAGTTGCCATCACACCAGACTCATTCTGGAGGGTAAATCAGTCCCGCACGTGAATTCAAGCACAAGTGTGCTCTTTCTCCAGTCTCTCTCTGTTAAGTAGAAAGAAACACTGCCATGAGATAGCACAAGTTGGTATATTTGTTGCTCATGTGATGACCTCTCTGTTTTGTTTTTTTGCCTTTTTTTTTTCTTAGATAATTGTGACGATGCGTTGGTATCTCCCTTACCTTCAACAGCCCTTACCAGTTCCTCTGAGCTCTTCAGTACTCACAGTCCCAGCTTTGCAAAGCTCAACAGGCGAGATGGTAAGGTGGAAATGCCTAAACTATTCTTTTAATCAGATTTACATAAGATAACTTTTATGCTGTTTATATGCAGTGCATTCAGAGCCATGCTGAATAGTACCATTAATTATACTTCTGTGAGAGCTTTATTTAGGAGCAATTGCTTCCTTTATTATAGAAAATTTTTAAAATTCAAAGCTCTCAACTTCTCTTGTAGGAACATCCTGAAGGAATTTCAGATAGTCTTTTTGCTTTTGAAGCCTTTCCAACAGATGCTGTTCTAAAATGCAGGTATTTAGTAAAGCTAGTAGTACCTAAATATTAAGTTTCCTGTGGAATTCAGTGATGACACAACTCTGCAGAAATAGTGAAAATGAATGGAAACACTTTGCAGATGTTTGCAGTATAGAATGTTTGAGGCCTAGGTGAGGTCACACACAAGGTGAAACTATCAGGATCAAACATGGTACCAGAAAAGAGAGGCAGTATCTAGGACATCATTTGACACTGTATTACAAATTCAGCTTGTTTGTTCCCATCTTATTTCCAAGTTAGATCCTCTAAAATAGGCAAGCCCTGTGTTATCAGTGTTATACGGTTTTCATTATAAGAAACACTGGAAAATACACTATTAGAAGAGAGACTTTAATTGAAACTAAATTATAATTTTCCTACTTAATCCTAAATGTCCATTTTAATCAAACACCGTTCGATAAATCTATAGAAAGATGGTAAAGGACTCTTTCTTAGATGCTTGGCACTAATGCTAAGGAGTTGCTAGGTCATTAGAGAAGTGTTAGATGGGAGTTAGTGTATCATATTTAAATTCCTGAACCAGAGTTCCTCAGCAAGTACAAGGTCATATGGTTGTTGTGCAACATAAAGAAAGTTACGAACATTGAGCGTGATATTTGAGTTTGCCCTGCCTTTGTCTCCATCTGCTAGATGGGATGGTGAATAGACGTGCTTACGGCACATTGCGAATGGCTCTAATGACTAATTTTATCTGCAGAAAACAAGAAGAGTTTCAAAGTCAATATTATTGCAAGTCAAGCTCTGGTTGTACTGAACTTTAAAGTGATATTAAAAATATCTAAAATTAATTGCCAATGATTGCAATTTAAGGTCAGAAAATGAAGTAGGTTGTCTTTGGCAGTGCTAGAGTAGTTTTGTTATGTAGTGGAGGGTAAAGTTTTCTAGTTTTTTAGACATACAGTGTTGCATTAGTAAGGTCGACGTTGTCCTTTGGCACAAGCTGTGGGAACAGGAAGATGGAATATTGAAACTGAGCCCTAAACAAGGGAGTTGTTTCAGAAACTTTTTTTTATTTCATGTTTTGAAGTCTTATGTGGTAACTAATGAGCTAATTCTAACACAGGGACCTAGAAGCTAAATTATTTTAATTTGTTTGTTGGCAGCAGAATTCATATGGGTACTTCATCTTGGGCTGGAGGAGCAGGCGGTGGTGAATGGTGGCTTGAAGGAACTTTCTTTGTCTTGTATTTGAATGTAAACTAAATCTTTACAACAAATAGTACTCACTACCAAGGACTGTGGCATGGCTTTCTACTAATGTTGGAGTGTTTTGATGAGTTGGCTTAGCTTTGTTTGTAGTTGGTAAGACAAGTGCTTCAAGTAACAGTTCCTCCATGTAGAGAGAGAGAGAAATATATTTAAGATAAATGCAAGGCAACCAGTGAAGATGAATTTATAATGTACAATCTGGACCTGCATCAACAGAAAGTTTGAATTCATCAGATTGATTCAGTAATAGATAACAAAAAGGCTACTGTTTAAAATAAGGCCTGCAGCAGTGAAATGTCATTAAAAAGAAACCAAACACACAAACTACCTATGAGCAAAGCTTGTGTGAACTAAGGAAAGTGCTCAATTTAAGTGCTGATAAATCTGGACTGGTAATAGTAAAGCAGTTAATAAAATTCTGATAAATATGATTTTGAGATAGGAAATATATTACTTACCCATGAGAGGGATTAATCGGCTTTTTTGTTTATGGTAAATAATGAAAAAGAAGAAGAAAATTGCTATGATATGACTGTATCAACTAAGCTTTTTCAGTTCTCTATTAGCTCTCAGCCTGTGTAGTCTGTATAGGCAATTATGTATGGGAATATAAAACACATATAATGTCAGGAAGAATTTTTCATATGGCCAGGAAATGTTTGATCTGGGCATTAAAGTAAAATTCTGCAGCAGGGAAGCACTTAGTTGCATCAGGAAGTCAAAGAGTTTGTAGCACGATATAAAGCCAGTTGAGCTGTTTTGTGAGGCACTGTAGGGTTGAAAAAAGCATTCCCTTTGCTTTGTATTAACAAACTACAAATAAATACGGGCATCCTGAGCAGCCCTGTGCAACATCAAGGAGCATTGGCTACATAACACTGGGCATAAATGCAACTTCTGGAACAATTATGGCGAAATGTACAAATGGTCTGAAAAAGAAAAAAAGTATTTGATCGTATTTCCTGGAGTCATATGGCTCTCCAGCTGAGAAATCATCTGATCCTTATTCTCTTCATATTTCTAGCATTATGATTTGTTGCCATGGAGAATATAAGCAATATATGAGATTCCTGTGGTACTGTTTCTCCATTTGGGCATTTTCTCCATACCATGTTGAACCTCTTCACTGAAATGTTCCATAGAAAATGTGACATGTGAGGAATGACAGCGTGGCACAAGGGGCAGGGTCCTATCAATGCCAGGGCAATTTGGTGGGCAGAATGAGGAATTTGTATGCCACTCAGACATCATGTTGTGAAGTGTTAAACGCTTGTTGACTTTATTGAGTATCCACTGTCTCTTGTTTTCTTGTGAGAGGGGCAATATGGCATCTTCATACGTTAATACTTTCCAGATTGCCTAAAAACAAAAGTACACTTCTGGTGGGTATAATCAAAACCATATTTTGTCTGTTGTACTTTTATACCACACTGTTAATAAAATGTGTATGGTTCTCTTTAATTTCTTTGTGCCTAACTGCAGGAAAACAGTGTCAGAGTTATGCCTGTATATGTTCAATGGAGTTCATGTCCTGGAAATATTGTTTCTTTGTCAGCTCTTGTTGTTGCCTATTAGAGCCTTTGCATCCTACATTCTTGTCTCTTGTCTTGGGCCTGCCCTGACAGACATTCTCCAGAGTGAGCATCACTGTTGGGTAGAAAATCAAATGGCTATAAAAGAGTTGTGATACTTTGGATGTACTTTTTGCTACTTACTGAAAAGAAATGAAGTGAGATGTTGACACCTTATAAGGAATGATGTGCATTAAAGAAATGTGCAGACATGGATTGTGCTGGAAAAAGATGCTGGTATCCATTGTGCCACCTGCTTTGTATAGCAGAGCAAATAAGGAGGAAAATGAACAGTTACTGATTTTTGGCACTCGCAGCAGTATATGGTGAGGATTTAGGATACCCACCAAAGTAAGCAGAAGTTACGTGTTTGCTTTACTAGCAGAAGTGAGAGAGGCCCAATGGGAAAAGCTTTAGTTCTGCCCTCAGTCATGCAGCCAATGCAGCTTCACTGTTGCAGGAATTTTAACAGCCTTTCTTAAAAGTCAGTAGAATTACTGTCCATGTGTGGAAATGGTAATGGTGGAAGGTTTGCAGGAGGGAAATGCAGTGAGTTTTTCCCCATGGGAAAAGGTGTATGAAGCAAATGCTGTTCTGTAAAGACATATTCTGTAACCAATAACATCTCTCATGCAAGACCAGCTTCTGGAGAGATGATGCTATGAGCGGGTGTCACTGCTATGTCATGCAGTGCTTACGTCTAAAGAGTGACGTTCCCAACAGAAAAATGTGAAGAGATACGCAATTCAGAGATGCCGTGTAATCTGTGATTTGAGAGGTCAAGCTTACTACAGGTTTCCCAAATTTCCATTCAGTGTGTGTTACTTGTTTGACTTTGAAAAAGCTCACTGTGCCATGCTTAAACTAGAAAATAGCAGTGCATAATAAAGTCAAAGTGGAAAGCATACCACCTTTCTGCCACTTCTAGAAGCAGAAGGGAGAAAGCATAAACTACATAGACTAGATGCAAGTTATGTTTAAGCTTGGCTTAAGAATTTACAAAAGCAAAGTGTTTGTGTTTTGTTAGGGTTTTTTTTTTGGGGGGGTGGTGGTATTTGTTTTTTTGTTTTGTTTGGGTTTTTCTGTTGGTTTGGTTTGTGTGGGTTTTTGTTTGTTTGTTTGGTGGTTTGTTTGGTGTTTGTTTTATGTTTTTTCCTTTAATGGGAAGCTCATCAAACAAATTATTTAAGTGATTATCCATGCTGTTTATGTTGTAGAAAGACAATAAAGGAAAGATGACAATGCCCACCTTTCTTTTAATATTTACTGAGAACATCTAGAATAAGGGGTTTTTTTGACCATTGAAAGGAACAGCCTTTTGCCACAGACCTTCCAGAACTTCTGAACTGAATTTCGATGTCCTGTCAGTTCCTGGAATAAAACTGTAAACCAAGTAGCAACTATTGTGTTTGGAGTCTATTTCAGATATCGGATATTACAATCCAAAGGAAGTTTTCCTTTTGCTACCATTTACATTAGTTACAATTCCATGGGGAAGAAATAAGCAGCTTGTTGTCTTTGAACACAGTGAGATAGTTTGTATCTTAAAAGGTAGGCAGAAATGGTCTTTATATGGCATTCAAAATTTAAAAAAAAAAAATAAATAAATGGTGGAGTGGAAGAGGAAACATTGATAGGATTTTAAAGGGAAGTACTGTAGTCTTATATAAGCTGTAGACAGGTACGGAGTTAAAAGAGGGCTATGAAGTAGTCAGAGAAGAATTGAGTATTGAAATTCCTAATATTCTCATTAGTTTTTTCATGGTGTGCTCATAGGGGAGATTATTCTACTAAGGCAGGTAAAATAATCACTATGGCGATGAATACTTCTATTGTGATTGAAAAAGATAAAAGAGAGCATGGCACTATCAGCCAGTACACATTGGTTTGGTTACAAACTATTTTCCCTGGAGAGTTCTCTTAGAGGAATGATGACCGAGTCATCCAGGGGAGCAGGGGCAATACTTAATTCTATCTGTGGAATAAACATGCCTCGAACATGTCTCTCTTTCAGGAACTAGCACTAAATCCTGTCTTAATGAATGTAAGTAACGAAAATTCTAACACCTATTCTTGCACAAAGGAATTTCAGTTGTGAGTTGGAAAATACAATGTGGTCCAGGAAAATTAAGAAGTGTTTTTGGTTTTTTTGTTTGTTTCTTTTTAAATGACAAAGTTATTGAAATTGAGTTCTTTGATATGAACCACATTTATTGATCTTTCAGATCAGTTCACTTTAATAAACTCTTTATGGAGCAGCTTTGAGACAGATCAGTTAAGTTTAAAATATCGAGGTAAATCCGTCTCTTCATAAGCAAAGTTTAGTGATGCTTATTGTTTGGATACACATATTTGTAATCATTATTGTAGTTTACATGAGGATTTTTTAATGCTTTACTCTCGGTTCTGCATTTCGCTCTTTACTTCCCAATGTGATTGTATTCGCTATAATCACACAGAAGTGCTTTTGTGAACTTCACTAATAATGGCAAAACAAACAAGGTGATGGGTTCCAGAAGCAGTGACAGCCTGAAAATTTGTTCCTTGGAGACGTTATTAATGGCTTCTTCATAGCTACAATGCCCACTTCAGAAGGCTGAAGTGAACGCTACGTGTATACTAGGAATAAATGTGTGCAAGTGGAAAAAAATAAGCACAGCCCTATAATTTAAGGTTGTAAAAGAAAGCAGGAGAATATAAAATAATCTATTCCAGTCTGGAAGGGTTTTCCTTTTGATGATAAGTGCTCACATTTATTGTAGTGAGTGAAGTGGTGAAATGCAAGCAGCAGTTGCAGTTCCGTGTTTTGTTGGCTGGGTGTTACCACAGGCCAGCTTAACCTCTAAAGAATTCAAGAGTAGTATACATCTTTACTCTTAGAGGACAAACTCGAGTTACAAGCTATCGGTTTCCATGTGGTTGTGAATTCTGGAGTCTCCATTTATGAATGGAGAAGTGGATCATGGAAGTGGATAATTTGCAACTTGTATTTGTCCTTGGGGAGATTGTGTTTGTTCTTTTAAGGTAAAATAGAAGTTCACTTAACAAGCATCTTTGCAGCATAAAGGCAGTCCTTTTAGATGTTCAGTCAAATGGTCTCTAGCTTTACGATTTATTGTCTGAAGTGCATTTCCAATCTGTAACTAAACTTAATGGGGCTCAAATCAAGATAAGTAACATTTTTGGCATGTTTTTGAAAACAGGAAAAATGTCACATCAGATTTGAAGTTAGAAATCAGCATTCCCAGATTTGCACAAGCATGCAAGGTGGGGATAGATACGATGTATTTTGTGACTGAGGATGTGCCAACCTCACTGACATTTGTCCACGTAACAAAGAATAAATTTCCTTAAAATTTCTTAGAAATTCAAAATTCTTTATGAACTTTAGGTTAATTAAGAAAACCGTAAGGAAGCACACCCCATGTAGCATATTTCTTAATAAAAAAATTACTAACTAGCAGCAGTATGTTCAGGAAATATACTCCTCTGTGATGACCTGGTTCTTTCTCAAGTATAATTTCTTATACTGTAATTGTCATCTAAATTATCTTTATCAAATATCTTTCAGGAGCTGGTGGCTGGTCCCCACTGGAGTCAAATGAACAACAATGGCTCCAGGTTGATTTGGGAGACAGAGTGGAGATTGTTGCAGTTGCTACCCAGGGCAGGTACGGGAGCTCAGACTGGGTAACCAGCTATACGCTAATGTTCAGTGACACCGGCCACAACTGGAAACAGTACAGACAAGATGACACCATCTGGGTAGGTTTGAATTCTGTGTGTCTTTGGTCACAAGATTTTTCTGGCTTGGGATCATTTTGGCATTTGGAGAAATGGCTTCGGTTTTAGATTTGAAATGAGCTGTAGTGGTGAGAGAGCAAACCTGAGTGACTCTGCAGTGTGTTTTGATCTAAATAGGTTATGTCACTGACTGTCTGTGTAATACAAGTTTATGCCCTCAGGACAACACTGTTGAAAAACAGACTATGAGGATGCTCAGGGCACTCAAAATGACCTGCATGCTTCTGTGCCTGGTTAGTTTTGATTCAGGCACACAGGGGTAATTGGGGCTAATTGTCTACATGCTTTCTTCAGGAAATATGGAAATTAATTCTGTGTCTTATGCAGGCTTGCTGGCCAAAACAACAGAGCTCATGCTGGGGAAAGTGGGTGGTAAATTGCTCCTCAGCTGGAGAATGCTGGAGCTGCAGCACGAGTTGTGGGGTGACTTAGCAGATACACTAAAAATGCTCAAGGCTTTTCTTAAGATTTTAATACAGACTTGATGCTCACTGTGTCACAAGTTCACTGTGTGGGCATGCCAGGTGCTGTCAGTAAGACTACATGCAGTAGCAGTGCCACCTCAGGTGTGGATGGAGAAGTTTAAGTCTTCCTTTCATGTGGAAAATGTGTATTAATAGTGAATTGTTAATGAATGTTAACATCCTCTCTGTGATATATTCTGTAGTTCTGCAGATTAATAGCCCTGATAGCATGACAGTATTTGGTGGTAAATGAAACATATTCTTTAAAAAAATAAAAAGGAAAATTTTAAGGGTGGCCAAGTAGAATTCTGGTTTTGTGTTAAATTTTCCTTTGGTTAACACCTTGGTTAAGTGCTGTATTGCAAAAGCAGACTGCACTTCCGGAAGATGACTGCAAATGAGGAGAATTGTGGTGCAGCAGGAAGAGGGAAGAAGGGTTGCTGAATTTTTCCCTCAGCGTATTGCAGGCAGTGGGGATGCATGTACAGAGAGGTTAACTTCTACAGTTTTAAAATCCATTGTATTGCCACTCTGTGTTTTTGTCATGGTTTAATTTAGGGAAAGCTAATGAAATCCTTCTTCCTTTGAAAGGCAACTTTGGCATGATCATAAAGTTGTCAATTGTGGCTCTGCTTTGCCTGTCATTTATAAAGTTATATTAGACTGTGTTTGCTCCAGATACTATTTTTTTTATCATTAAAACCAGTCGAATTTCATTTGGGACTGCATATAGTGATCATTTAATCTCTGTTTCAACTTCCACCCTTAGGACTCAAGAAATACAGGACTGAGAAATTTTTAAAGACTTAGTGTCATTAAGTGCTTCCTTCCCTGAAAAAATTATCTGTCTTGTTAAAATTTTATATTAAGTCAAATAAATTTTTAATTACATGTCTAACTTTTCAGTCTTTTCCTTTTTGGAAAGCATTGTAATTTTATTTTCCCTTATAAATTTCTCAAAGGGAAACTTGAAAATACCACGTGTAGAATTTACTATAGCAAATCTTTATTCCCTAAGGATCCAATTTTGTGAGTTTCTGATCTGGCACCTAATATTGCACACAAGAATAAGAGCAAGCCTAGCAGGCATTTGACAGTGAATTAGGATTTATGAAGAACTTGAACTCTCTTGTTTTGCTATGTGATTAGGCATGAAGTTGATTTAGAGCAGACACTGGGACAAATTCTAAAGCTTCAGTAGATCTAAAAGCTTGGTTTCTGGAGGGGTAACTTCTGTATGCTTTTCTAATGGAAGCCACCACAGGCTACAGAGGGTAGTTTTATATATAATTGGGGAAAAATCAAGTAGAATTTGGTTGTGGTGAAAAGGTGATGCTGGGGAAGATTTTGGATATTTTTCCCTTCACATTAGTTTCTACAGGTCACACTGACCATGTGAGACAGTGACATAATTCCAGTTCAGAAGAACAATTTGCTCCATGTCCCCAGGCAGAGGGCTTGAAGGGATTATTAGGCTGCATTACCAAACTTTGCGCTAGGAAGTATCTGTTAGTGAAAATTCAAAGTGGGCTCATTTGATGTTTCATTAGACTCTGCAGTCCACCTAAACTGGCAAGTCTTGTTAACACCTAGGAGGTTGTATGCCTGCCCATGGAATTAATGAAGATCAAGTATTCCTTTTGTATAAATTTTATTCTAACTAAAAAGAAAGTTGGTTATTTTTTCCTGTCACTTCTAGATTTGTTTTACTTAATTAAATTAGATCTTGTGAGCTATTCACAGCACAAAGAGGAAAGCCAAAGAGGCTTTCAGAAGCATGTCTAGAATTACAATTTTAAATTTTGTAATGTTTCCATTTTATTGGCTTTTTTCTAACTAGGAAGAAAACTAGAAGTGTACTGTCACTGTCTAACCCTATGCTGACATTTTTCTATAGAAGTCAGACACCTGGATGAAATGAGGACAAATACAACATGGTGTGTGTCCTAAATATCCATCTTTTAAATAGCTCTAAGGGAAGTTCTGTGTTGCACACCTCTAGGAAGGAACCATTACCCTTGATTTAGGGAAGGCGGTGGAGTGGACTGTTTCATAAGGATAGGAAAGCAGCACCCCAGAGTAGCTTTCAGGATCACAATCTGTGGCAGTGTACACTGTACCAACCTGTCACAAGATTGGTAGTTCCAACCTTAGGAATCTGTATCTAATTCTTTGTTTGGGGTTGTCTGCCAAAGCAGATGATCGTTAGATGATGTCTGCTGTATCAATATAAAATATTGATATGCACTGGACATGTCAGGTTTGGTGCTACAGCTTCTACTTTAGTAAAACTAGCTGGAAGATTGTACTTTGCTGTATGGATATTGCTGAATGTCTTACACCAGTTGCTACTTGTTGACAATATATCGCTCATTTGCAGCTGTTGAAAGAGGAGATTATGTATATAAGGGATCTGGGTAGTCTGGTGAATTTGTTTATTTGTTTTCTGAAGGCAGTATAACTAACTATATGAAGAACAGTTTGACAGAGTAACAATATATTGAATTGCTGAAAAGAAGGCTGTAAGAATTACCTGAGTTTCAAGGCAAGCATTTGATTTCAAGGAGAAATTGGAGTTTTCATTTCATTTTAATTTGTTTGCATTCCAGCAAAAGAAAACAAGGTGTTGACATTTCTTCTCCACTATGTCTGCTAAACTAAAAGTGGCAGAAATCCTTAATCTCTACTCAACAGAAGTCAGATTTGAACTGTGGTTTCTCCCAGCCTGTCTGCATGACCCAGAGACAAAGTTACGGTGTATTCCCAGCTGGCTGTACTGCAGTGCTCTTCTGGAGGATGTGGTGCTAGCACAGCCTTGCCCTGCTGCATGTCATGGACCATTGGCCACATTTGGTGGCAACAGTGGGAAGGCAGTAACTCCTTTCATAATCCCTGAGTAAATCTACCCAGATGAACCTTTTCCTAATCATGTTTTAACAAATGTCTGATGCTCCACATTGCAAATGGTGATCCTAAGGAGTTGCTTCCAGCTGTCTGGGTGTATGTTTTGTCCACCCATATGGCATATGTGTCCTTCAGTGCATCGGAGACCCAGGTACATAAATTCTTTATGGGGATGCTGCTAAAACAGACGTTTGCACACCAGTATATATGACCTATCACTAGTAAAAATCCCTTTCCCTTTATAGAGATTACAAGGCTTATTATCCTCCTCTCACAGCATGAATACAGCTCCCATCAACTTCACCATTAATGAGTGCTGCATAGACAGATCACGAGGAGAATCACAAAACCTCTTACATTTTCACTCAGTCTGTGTTTATGATGTTAGTAAATTCTGCAGCTGGAATTGAAGACAAGACAGATTAGCCATTTAAAACCAATTTTCCAACCCCATTTGTATTTAAATAATCTTGTTACAAAAGGACTCTGTGGTTCAGAGCAAACTAGACTTATAATTATATTTTCAATATGGATAAATCAGCTGTGTGTGGACACATTAGCTATTGATTGTGAGACATGAAACATAAATCTTATTGCTTGTAACAAGTAAATGATTTTTCAGTGTTTTTAAGTGTTGAATAATTCAGAATTTACTTTACCTGCCTACACACCACAACTTGAGTCAGTCCAAATTGTGTATATTACTGGGACAAAAGTGTGAGATGTGATACAACGCTATTTTATGTTAGATATATGATTTTTCTTTTTCTGCTATCTATATTGAAAAATACTTCACAAAGCTGAAAATGCAATTATGCAGGAAGACACAAAGGAAAGGAGTTGGAATAGACATAGATGTATGCAACAAAAGGAAAAAAAGAGATGTTCTTTAGACAAAGTTTTGAAAGGAGAAGACGGCAGTTGTGGAATTGGAGATAAAGTGAGACTGCTCTGCTAGTAGCAGAGAAGGCTCTTATATTAAAACAATGAATCTGTACAGAAAGGCAATGAAGGGGAAAAATAGCGTAGATAGCGAGGAGATACTTTATACTCTGTGCAAACACATACATGTACTTGAGCATATTAAACAGAAATTTGGACTTGTCTGTTACTGGTGGAGCTTCTTACACACCTGTCAACTGCACATGGAAGGGAGAAGATGGCTTTGGGGGAAGAGTGACTGTAAGCCCTAACCCCAAAACGAGATCACAAGATAAGTAGGGCATCTCTGCTGCTGGACCATGACACCTGGGTCCTGCAAGGTACAGACTAGAGCTTGCCCCACAGAGAAGTGCCACAGTGTCAGTCCTGCTTTTTACAGGTGTGAGGGGGCTGCTCAAGGGATAGAGAATTGACAGGAGGCTGAGGATGCATTAGTGATATGCAGTTCTCAGGGGAGCAGGAAAAGTGTTTAATAGTGGTGATAAAGATCCTTTCCATTCCCTTTCCTCAGGAAAATTTTTACTTGCATGTGTGAGCTTTTGCTGAACCAGAAGCTTTTCTAATGAAATCTAGAGGAGGGTCACTCTTAATTGGCTTATAAATCTACAGGAGTGTTGTAAACTTTCCCATTTCCACCCTAGCTGGATAATGATCGTGGAACTGTTTTGGCGAGTTAATTATCATGGACACAGATAGAATATTAATCTTCTTGTCAGATTTACAGTTGTGCTAATTTATTCTGAAGCACCTTTTAGCTCCTAGTCCTAGCACCCTCCAAGCAAGGCCAGGGCAAAATTCTATCTGTAGCAATGAGAATTATTGCATTGTTTGCTTGGATTAGAGAATGAGTTTCTGCTTGTCTTGTGATAATGCTTTCTGCATTACTAGCATTCAGATATATTTAATCTCCTCTATACACAGTAATTATTGCCAGGCAAATAGGTGTTAAACAGTAAGTATCTATGGATTATTTTCTTTTCCAGCACCTTTGCTCTAGGAATCAAAGAAAAAATAGTCAATTGCTACTTTCACGTAGGAATGAAGGAACGAATTCAGTCTCGCTGCAGGGAAGTTAGGCTTTTCAGAGGTTTTCATTGCTTTTCCTATAAGAGCTTATTATTACAGGTTTTGAAGAGGCAACCACTATTCATTTGTTATATTTAGGACTGTTCTAAGACTGCTTGATTCTGAGGTGTCGTTTGGGTGTTACTAATTTGCTTCTAATTCTAGTTTAGCTTACTGAGCTGGCTGCAAACTTGGCCCCTTGAGCATCTTCTCAGGAAATCTGTCTTTCTCAGTATCATCAGGGCAGTTCTCCCATCGGAGGATAACTCAAAGTGTCAGTATATCTGTTTTTGTTAAGTGCACTCTGTATGGAGTCTGGAGAATTTAATGCTGTTCTTGCCATGATATCTATTCACTAATGTCTTCAGTAATTCTCCATGCTTGGTTTTTGGCAGCAGTTCACCCTGACCTGGGAAACTGCAAGAAATGTGGTTATTTGCAGTCTGTGCCATCTTCATTGAGCTCCCAGTCTTATTCCTTTGCAAGTTGCCTGAAATGTACCTTTTCTATAACCATTTAGCACAGGAAGGTTGTGAAATGCTCCTTGATTTCTCATTCCTACATCCCAGATCTTCTATATTGTCCATCCCCTGCTTCATGCTAGTGACTATAGGGTATGACTCCATAGTGTTGTCCCTAGGAGATTGAAGTTGAATGAGGGGTAGGCATGGTTCTGCTCGCTGATGTCTGTCCCCAAACCATATGTGTCTTCCAGTTGTCTCCAGAACATTTGTCTGCCACAGCCAGGAAGCTATTCTTTTCCTTTCCAGGCATCTACTAAGAGGGTAAATGTTAGCGTCACCTTGCTAAGATGACTAATGTGGAGAATAGTGGACATTTCCTCTCAGGGGATTTTAGCCAGCAAGTCCTTTATATCAGTAGACTAACTTTTATTATTTTTGTTTGCAAATCATATTCTAAGATAGGTGAAGCTATAAATAGGTGTCTTTAGAAATTATAAAATAAATACAGAAGAAATAGCACTTCAATCCAAATGCTTCCAGAGCTCAAGTCTTAATGAGTTTCTTTGCAGTTGTTTGGTATGTTTTGGAACAACTGAGAATGGCTTTAGCTGTCTTAACAGCCAGTTCTTTTGGGGAACTAGCTAATGAGTATTCTTACTGTTCTATCGTACTATAAAATTGACAGGTTGTCCTGTTGATGAAAGTGTGTCCCTTCTACTAATTCAGTCTTAGATTAGATTAATCCAAATAATCCAAATAAATAACTAGTTTATCAACTCTGCTGGTTTGACTTGAAGTGTTTGAGTCTTTACTAAGTTACAAGTTCAGTAAGTGTTACAAAATTGTACCTGTTTTGCTCTTTCTAAACTTTGGATTATTCCTGTAGTGAGAAGCAGAAACCTGTTGCTTGTGGCTAGTGGATATGGCACATAAGAAGAGGCAAGCTATAAAGGAATAGTTGCAAAGTACTCCAAGAGTTGGATTTTGTTACTTGCTGTTGACAGAGTATTGCCTAAGCAAAGGAGCCTGATAGACACCAGGTTTAGTGATAAGACACACTAGTAAACTGGTTAGCAACTTGGAAAGAGAAGACAAGAAAGGACAGAATTACCATGACACCTGAAAACCTTCACACCTGAAGCAGAGATAAGGAGACAGAGACAAACAGAGAAGTAGAAAGCTACAGTTAATAGCCAGAGCTTCAATACCTGATTGAAATAAAGACCTTTTTCGTTACATCCTCTGTCAGCATCAGCAGAAACCAAGATTTTCTTATGTCTGCTCATCCTCTTCTTATCTCCTTGGTTAGAAGATTTGTATCCCACTTTGGGTTAATATATTTGGTGTTTCCTACTGCTAGACACTCATCAGCTACAAAGAAGCCACTAGAAACTACTTCCGAGATAGTTTCTTGAGAATAGATTGTATTCACAGAAATTTATCTTCAGCATTAAAATTGGATCTTTGCACAGTAACAATCCAGGGGTGGGGAGATGGAAAATTGGGTATCATGCAAGGGCCTTAGTGATTTAGAGGGAGGACCCTGATGTAGTAGAATTTATTTTTCTTTGGCTAATTGACAGAGGTCCCATATCACATAAGTTTATTCAGTTATGTGGGTATTCTGCTACATTTCTCCTTTGTGGTCTGTTTGGAAGCCTGTTGCTGTTACTGGGGCCCTTCCTCTTCAGGGATCCCAGAACTGTAATGATAAGTACTGGCTAAATGTCTACCCTCCAGTTCTTCCTTAGATGAACACAGGCACAAATAACTTTTTCATTTTTTCTACTTAACTGATATATAAAGTAGAAATAGATGTTTGTTTGTTTGTTTTGTGGTTTTTTTTTTTTTTCCTTGTTGTTGTTTTTGTTTTTTTCTGGAGGCTGGAAAGAAAAAAAAAAAAGAGGGCTTTTCTAACCTTTCAGAAAGAACTGTACAATTATTTGGTTTTGTTTTGTTCTTATTAAGAAGCAAAATGATCAGATTTATTTATTTATTTTACCTCCAGTGCCTGTACTGGAATATTCCAAGTCTGGAAATAGGGTTTCTCTAATGTGTAATATAGATCAAATATAAATATTAAATATATTTTATTAGATATGTTGCCTAATTAAAACTGAATGAATAATTAGTTAAATACTGACATAGGAAAACACTAATACAAGTATTATTCTTAGTATGAAGAACCTATTTTTACACATTGTGTTTCCAAATGTGTGGTGTACATTTGATATTCTTTTAGTACCTTGCAAGTTTTAGTGAATGAAAATTTTAAAACCACTTAGATAATCATTAATCTTGAAGGTCATTATACTAATTATACTTTTGATTCTCAAAGCTGTTTCTCAGGGGGAAAGATCCTTAAAAGATTTCTTAAGGTACAAAAACAAGTATCTGCAGAATAAATAAGTCTCTCTGTTTTCCTTTGAAATTTAACTTAACTGTGGAACTTTTTAATATGCATCTGACACTTTGGGGGGTGCTGCATACACCTGTTCTTCAGGATTCAGCTTATGTTTGTGGAGTCAGTAATCAATGATAAAGTGTTAGCAAACTAAGCTGGAAAGTAAATCCTGAAGTAGTATTACTTGAAGAACTTTCATACTTCAGGAAATAAGTATTCATGAGCTGGGGGTAGTAATGCCAGTCTTGGAAACAGGTTCCATTTATATACCTTTACAGCTTGGAGGAGAGATGAGATTCAGCTCAAATAAAAACTAGTCAAACTGTTGTACTCGGAGAACATTTAACGTGAGTCACTTATTTTTATATTAAATATGCAGACTCCCACATCAGTGATAAGAATGGACAAATCTAATTTGGAGAAGATCCTTGCTTTCCTGAGATGAGGTTTGGTAGACTTTGGAGAATTTAAATGGGGAGGCTGACTGCCTTGGAGTATTTCATGTTTAGGTTCAGCTCTCAGAAATAATTTCATTTACAATAGCTTTCATTTGGAAATTAAACTCAGTTTAAAATATGTGTCATGGTTGTCTCGGGAGGTTCTGCATCTTGATATAAAGTTAAGAAAGCATCCAGACTTGTGCCAGTTAATTTAAGAAAGCTGATCTGAAAGAACTTTACACCTTCCACTTGGGAACTGTTTTGAAGACTAAAGCAATTCTGGTAATGCCTAGTAATTCTATATAATCTCCTTCAATAAATAGTCTCAAATCCAAGAGGCACATGTCCTTTTGGCACTGGGATGATAGCAGATTTTGGCTGGTGCTTTGAACTATTTTCTTTGGCTGCTGTTGGGGAAGAACTGAGATTCTTGAGATTGCAGGCAGGAGTTTTATAGTAATATCAAAAGAAAACTGCAGTCTGAGTTCTGGATCCAGGATTTCAAATTTGATTTTACAATTTGTCATCATTAAGAAACTTCCTAAACATCTGAAGTGTGTCCTACATCTTCTCTGTCAGACCCAAACCTCTGTTTCTTTGGGCACAGATGATCACACTGCACTAGAACTGGTCCACAGTTACTGAGTTCTCCTTGTCAAGTCTTCCAGACCAAGAGTGTGTGTAAGCCAGTGACAATATCTGTATGCCTGGTGAACAAAATCATTCTGTTAGGAGTATCCGTTAATGGTAACATTTGCAAGGCACATATGCTCAGCAGGTGCTTCTTGGTGTTTTCTCATTTGGACTTAAATACTTAAATAGGAGAAGGAAAGAAAAAAATATTGGAAAAAAAAAAAAAAGCCTTCTGAAAAGCCTTCCATGGTCTATTACTCAGTAAATAAATACAGATAGAATTTAGTCATGAGAACAGATACCAAGATTCATCCTCGTTGAAGGATATTTTTCAGATATTGCCTTTGTGAATCAGTTGGTACTTCAGCGAAAAGATATTTCTCTTCAAGGAAGAGGGCACACTTCAGTATTTTTCCCATAAAGCAGTCTCTGGAAAAAAAATATTTTTTAGAAATTTAGGAAAACTTTCCAACTTAATGACTTCTACATTGTTTTACAATGGAATTGTTCAAGCACCTGTCACTGTTTTCATTACACATCTTTACAATAGGTAGTTTTCCTTGCTTTTAGTCTGTCTCAGATGCATGTATTCAGGATTTTTTCTGCATCCAATATGAGGTCCTCTATAAGAGCTCTCTAATCTCTTTACACTTAACTAATTTCAGTTTGTTTCTTATTGCAATATCACAAGCACACAAACAAACCCATAAATGATTTATGCTGAAGAAGATACGGAGCTGATGCAGTGATATATGTAGCCCTTTCTTGGTTTTGTTTCCTCCAGAAGGAAAATAAGACCTCTTTGTTTTGGTGTTGAGAACAGTTTTGTAGTGTCTAAGGAGAGTTAGGTCCTTTCGTAAGATTCTTAGTCCTTTATGTCAGTGCAGATAGCTGAAGTGTGCAGCTGACTTCTGTAGAGAGCACATTGTGTTAACAAATTGCACCCAACAAACTATAACAGAGTTCAGTCAGCCAAAGCTATGCCTGTGGACTGATTTTGAAAATTTCAAGTAGTTGTTACTTGTGCAACAGTCACGTAGGTCATGATTGACACACTTACAGGTAGCAACTTCTTCTTGTCAGTAAATCTCAATATTACATACTATAGTAAGGAGAAAGCATTCAGCTGTGCTCTCCCACCCTGCTTTCTGCAGAACCTGTGGGACACATAAAAATATGCACAAAGAAGGGGAAAGAAGGCAAAGTTAGTCATCCTTTGAGAAACTGATTCTTTGAAATTTGATGGCTGTGGAGGTGATTTCTAGTAGCTTCTGGGTGTGCTGCTGAATTTCCTTGTAGGAGGAGGGAATTTTGTGAACTGCAGGAGTGAAAAAGACATCTTCACAACTTCTTCTTTCATGCTGTTTGCCTTATTTTATTTTATTTTATTTTGTTTCCTTCTTTCTTTCATTTTACTCTTTCCCTTAACAAGCTCATCTGTCCAATTAGACTGGGCCACATTTGATACTTTAGACATTAGACTGGTTTTGTTCTGGTTATTTCTACAACTCTACACTATATAGTATAGTGAAGAGGATAGGAAAGATTAAAACCTAGATAGCTTTTAGTTTCCTATAGAGTTCAGAGGGATATTTAATTCCTCTGTCAAATGATCAAGTGGAAAAGGATCTAAAGACAGTTATTGATGTTTTGGAAGTTCTCAATATCCGCTCTTTAGCAGGACCACCTCCTCTTAGAGCAGGAAGGAAACTGACTTTCAACAATGCTTTCTAAAACCTGTTTGCTTATTTAGGTACAAGTAACTACTCATCTGAATGAGGATTTTAGCCCGTGATCTGGCAAACATATGAGCACTTAAGTCATGCATTTACATTTGCAGAATGAGCCATGAAGCATAACAATTTAGAAATTAGGAAATCTGAAATGTTGATTCCAAATAACTCTATAATAAAATTTGCAGTAGTGCCAGGATTTCATCCCACACCTGTAATTAGGTATTGAACATGACGTATTGTAGAGTGGGGGCTGTACAATTCTATACTTTCTGAACTTGAAAGTAAGTTTTCTCATTTGCTGTGAAGCTTGTTTTCATTTTTTTCTCTAGAAAACCATTTCTCTGCTTACTTGTTCATCTTGGGGGGCTTTCTTCTTGCCTGCATTTTGTGGCTGGCCAGAGTCATTAGAAGCAAATGCGTATCTGCAGTCTGATTTTTAAAACAAGCTGCAGCAGCACATTGCCATGAAATAAGGACTTGACTTTGCACTTCCCTTCACCTAACTTTGTTTCTTCTTTTCCTGCTACTAAGCTGGAGGTCAGCTTTTAGTGCTTAGCCTTAGTATTTGGAGGGTTATGATACTACCTGTGTTTATACTCCATGGACATTATTTGGTTATAGTCTTGTAAAATGTGTTTGCTGTTTCAGCCTGAGAAATATGTGCATGTGGTAATGCATACATTATTATAAAGGTTAACAGAAATGGTGATCTGCAAGGAATAATCTTATGAAATTAAAGATTCACAGATACTTAAGGCAGGTTTGAAGAGTTATTGGCAAACATGCAGAGTAGTTGTGTGTGTAAAAATAAATTAAATTCATAGGACAGTGGAGAAGCAAATCTGAGACGCAGAGGGAAGTCAGAGTTTCAGGTGGCATTCATCCAGCCATATCTGCAAGAATGCAACGATGATGATTTATAATTACTGTGATGAAAATAACGATGATTCTGCTGCCACATTTTTATCATAGCCTCGGGAGTATAAGTAATTATGCGATGATCAGTTGATTCTACATATTCACAAATTTAGCTATTTATCATAATTGGTTTAGTCCTTTGGACTTAGTCCAGGCTCTTATTTCATACAGTTGGTTGTAAAAGGGAAGGGGAAGGAAGCAAATTTCCTCTAGCTGCATACACCAAATGAAAGTTCATTCTACACTAACGGAATCCTTATTAACGATTGCAGTGGTTGTTTATTCTTGCAGTTCTAAAATCGGCAACAAATAAAAACCAACAGAATACATCTACGTTCCCTCTTTGGAGATGCTTTCAGTGAGTATCAAAAAATAAGTATCTTCACACTCCAGAGCATCCCTTTTCTGCATTTTATCTTCATAAAAGCTGAATGTTCAGTGGTCAAATTAGATTGAATTTGGGGGCTCCAGGTTTCACATTTGGTTCTATGCCCACCAAAGCCTTTCCTTGGTGATCCCCATCCCTGTATTGTCATTCAAGAAAAACTGTTGCTGATTTCATGGCCTCTGAAGCCCTTGTTCTTTATAAAGCCATTTAATCCTAGACTGCATTTTTGATAGCTTTGTAGCTACCAGATGATATTTTGTCCTGACCTCTCTGTTGTCCCCCAAAAGACTCTACCAAAACTGAAAATGCTGTTGGCTTTGAGGTGTGAAAAGAAGGAAGAATGCTAAAGGGTGGTTGTCCAGGTATATAGCCAAATGCTTGAATATTACCATGCAATTATGTATTAAGTTCTACACTAATTTTGCTGCTATTTTCTGTACCATTACAAAACAACTACAACCCTCTTGCTGCTTTCTAGGAACCCCTGTGCATTCAGGCACAAAACTTAATGCAACATCAAATGGTCCCACAGGGTTTCATTGTCTGGGCAGCAGCCCGCACAGTGATAAACAAAACATTGCAGTGCCACAGATGAAGTAGCAGTGAACTGAGTCCTATGTGCCTGGCAGCCCTAGACAGTGAACTTTGGTGTGTGTTTAATCAGTTTGTTGTCAATCCCCTGACTAGACATATTTCTTTATCACATATTAATCAATAACTTCCTGGCCCAACTCAGTCTGCTGGCTTTCAAGAACATGGTTGTATAAATGGATCCACTGTAATTCAGGTTTGGCAAATAGGCTGAAATTTTCCTGTGTTCTTTATAGCTGGCTAAAGCCTGAAATCCCAGCATTCATATCACTCATGTCACACAGATTTTTCATTTCTGTGCAGCCACATATTTCCTGCTACCTTGGACCATTCTTCTAGGTCTTGGTATATCTTGGACCTCCTTCAAGGGATGAAAGCACACCTAATTAACACCAAATCCCTCATATCCTGAGGTTTTCCCATAATAAGGTGAGTGGCTTTGGCCCAGAGCTGCATTTGAGTTCCCCGTTGTTTTTTGATCTTCTAGCCCAGTGAGCCAGAATGAAATGGCTCTTTTAGTAGCGGCAAATGAGAAAAGATGCTTCCATGATGAGGCTTCCTTCAGATGAGGTGCAGAGTTGAAACCATGTCATTCACTTCCAAATGACCACAGGTGTTTAATTCCCAAGGTACCCTTTTCTTGTTACGTCATGTTATTTTCCTCTGGCCACTTCCCTTTGTAATGGTACCAAGGGCATTGCTAGCATTGGATAACACTTGAGAGTTTAGTAGGTTCATCTTCAGTAGGTCCAACATTAGGCAGCAGCAAAATATCTGTGTAGAATTGCAGATCTGAGCATTCAGAGAAACAGAACTGTAGAAAATTGGGAACCCTTCGTGTCAAATGGTGAAAGAGTTTAGGAATCTCCTGGCTCAACTAGATGCTTTGCTGGGAGGTTTTGAACCACAGTTTTGAACTTCAAAGGCTTAAGTCTACTCAAGTCCTTTTGTGAGTCTTTAGATGAATCCAGTTTTATGGTTATATAAATTTTGGGGCAGCAGTAGAAGGGACTCTGTTCCATCATGAAAAAATTGTAATAAAATGGCAGTAGACTTATGCAGATCAATAGCACTCTTCTCACGCAATTTTTTAAAACCAAAGTTGCAGCAGAAAAGCCAGTTATTGCAGTGCTACTTAATTCATTTAGTAATAGAGTGCATTGATTGATATTGTCATAAATAACAAACCGCTTCATCTGTGCCTCCTCACTGCCCTATCATATTATGCATGCAGACTGGGATGAAAAAAATAGCTACAGCCCTTTTGAGCCTCAGGCTAACAAGCCTTATTGATTGCACTTGTCGTGAGTAATCTAAAGCAAAAAGATAGCAACCCATAGGATTTGTATATAGCCATCATGGGTCAGGTTTGAACCCACCATATTTTCTATATGAGGAATGCCTGTAGAAGACATGCTGTTGTCTCTGTGGCTGACAAGTTATACTGGAAACCAAGTGCAAATAGAAGAGACATCTTCTGAGCAGTCATTGGCAAAATCAATCTTAATTAGGCTGCAGATATTCAAGGCCACTTCTAAACCTGAGCCTTTTCTTGATCCCCTTTAATTATGTATTCAGATCAAAAAGACATCCTTAACTATTATCCTGCTTGTTAAACCCACTCAGTCACTTGTTGTCTGAACAAATGCATCTACATTTTACTAAGCAGCGTAAATGGTTTCCTCTGTCAGTCTTCTCACTGTGAGAACTGCAGCTGTGTCCTTCAGTGTCTTGGTTCCCAGATATCACTGCAAAACTCCAGTTACTTTGTGCGCGTAGCTTTTGCACTCAGACCGTCCTGAACTGCCATTTGGCCTTTTCCTCTGTCTGCTGGATGCCAGAGGCACCTCCTTTCTGGTTTGTAGATCAGATAATTTAAAAATCATGTATAACAGAAGAAAAAAATGTTTCTTTTGTTTGCTTTTATCTCAAGTATGAACTACCACTCCAGTGACTACTCATTCCCTTGCACTTCCCAGGAAGAGGCAGAGAAGTGCATGTTAGGTTTGGGAGCTTATTTGATTGAGTTTGTACTAATTAGGAGGACTGACATTCAGGAGCAAGAAAGGAGCAAAGTCAACTTAATCAGTGTGCATTTTGGGGCTAATTCAGTGTTGTACATGTGACCTTTTCTTGAAAAATCTACTGCAGATGCTGATTTCTTTGACCTATGTAGCATACTGAGGTGTGAGATGGTTAGTGACACTGAGCAAAGCACCTGAGCTAGCATAAAATCCTGGGGCTGCTTACCCTCTAAAAAGCTGAACTTTATATGAAAATGAGAGCTAGAAAAATTGAAAGCGTTAAAATAGGTGTTATTTGGGGAGCACAATGAACGTTATGCTAATGATGATATGTGCTTCACATGGAGTTCAGCACATTTATTTCAGTGTTTATTTAGACCAGTGAGTCATCTTCCCTGCTTATAGAGACTGTTTCACAGAGCTCCTTCTGTAGAACTCCTTCCTCAGTATTTCACCATTTGATTCTTTTTTTTTTCTTTTTTTACTCCCTTTAGTGTAGCTTTGCTGCTTGTATTATTTAAGTTTTGTTGCAAAGTTCTGCTGGATGTAATTTCCATACATACTATTTGTCATATTGTCTTTATTAACTTTTACAGCATAGGTTTTGCTGCCACTTAGCTACTAAACATTAATGTAGTGCAGACAGGAAAATATACTCTGATAAGTAGTGAAGGGAATACTTTGGTGCCAGTCCTGTAAGAAACAGCATGACTCAAGTTTTCAGGAATAAAAGCCAAGGGAAAAAAAAAATCTCAGTTTCATCAAGCTTATTTCTCTGAAAGTCACTGTATCCTAATTTTGCTAGAGGAGATAGTCAGGTATCTAGAGAGGAGTTTTTTCATTTTCTTTTGACTTTAGGATACAATTGAAAATTCTGGTCCACTGCTATTCTCAAAAAGACAGCTGTAAATAAAGCTTTTATTTGTGCCTTTTATACTGGACCTTGGGATTTATTCTGTGATCCCAGGAGTCATTTCCAAGGTTCATTAGTCCTTGTGTGATGAAACTTTCTAATAATGTTTGAGGCTTCTTTGGACCTGCTTCACAGCAAAACTTTTGAGAACTCTTTGAAAATACATACAGAATAATGTTATTTATGTAATAGTATGCTGTTAGTCTGAATTTGGTTTCTTCAAGCTTTGGTAATAGCTTGGTTTTGGATTGCTCCGACAGTTCTGACCCTTCTGGACTTTGTTGCTGTTATGAACTAGTGCCAGTGTTGTTCTTTTTTAAGCTGCTTTCATCATCAAAAAAATATTGTACAGTAGTGAGGCATACCTTGAATTTCCTTCAGATAGGTCCAGACAAGTGTCTCTGGACAATGCAGTGTTGGCTAATGAGAATAAAGGGCCCCAAAGGATCCTATTGTGTGCATGTTTTTTTTGAAGATCTTTAAAAGTCTACTGTATATTGGTATTAGCTTTTATTCTTTTTTGTCTTTTGATCAGAGAGAAAAGTTGTGGGTTTTTTTTAAATAGATAATATGATTTTTTTTAGTAAGGTTAATATTTTTGAGCTGCAAACATTGCAGATGAAGGTTGTTTTTGTTTTGTTTGTTTTTTGCTTGTTTGTTTTTTATTTAAAATTAAAGGAGAATAAAAAGGTTTGCTGAGGTGACAAAATGTTAGGGCTACATAATTGGGAAGATCCTAAGTTATGTGCTGCTGCTTAAATTCAGTACTGTATTGATGATTACACCTTATCATGAATTTTCAACATGTAGTCCTGCAGTGGTATTAGCAAAATATGAATCCAGAATTCCAAATATTTCCTTATTACACACTTAAGAAAATAAACATTGTAAGTTTTACCAGTGGTGCAAAATTCTCTTTTTGTTTTCTTTTTATTCATAACCCTTTATGCTTTTTGTTTAGGTTCTGAAAGGTTTCCTAAAAAGAGAAAGGCTTTTTAATTTATATTTTTTTATTATTATTTTTAATTCTTGGTTTTTGCTTTCTGGACAAAATAATGATCTTCAACTTTCTTGCATCACCGCTGGATAATCACTAACTTTCAAATTAAGATTCTTCTGTGAAAGTGATTACTGCAGCACGACTTCACAAAGTTTGACTGAATTTTAGTCCAGATTCACGTAGATCTGGATTTATAATGTGTTGCCAGGTGTCCAAGAGGGAAGTAAAGTGCATATTAGCTGTAATGTTTTTCCTAGTTTTCATGATTGGAGTTGCCTAGAAGCATTAAGAAACATGTAATGATGCTCATGATCAGGGCTGGATCTGACCTTTTAGTACCCATGACAAAACAGAAGGTAAATAAATACCTTCAGAAAGGAGTTAACGTTAATTACACACAACCTCTCCAAAACTGCTAAAGGTTACTACTCATCTGAGCTATTAAAATGCTAGCATTTGCAGACATGGAGAAAAAGACTGACTCTTGGCAGAACAGTTCTTTCGTCCATTAGAAATTTGTTTCCAAGGTCTTTTCCTCATGATGTCCTATGATAGGACAAGGGGCAATGAGCGCAAACGGGAACATAGGACGCTCCATGTAAACATAAGGAGAAATTTTTTCACGGTGAAGGTGACAGAGCACTGTAACAGGCTGCCCAGGGAGGTTGTGGAGTCTCCCTCTCTGGAGACATTCAAAACCCACCTGGATGCGTTTCTGTGTGACCTCGTCTAGGTGATGCCGCTCTGGCAGGGGGGTTGGACTAGGTGATCTTTCGAGGTACCTTCCAACCCCTAACATTCTGTGATTTTTCTAATGGATTTCTCCCGATTACGTTCATGAAAGTCATGTTTTGCAATGATACCTTGGTGGGACACCGAATTTTTATTCAAAAAAATTAGCTACTCTATCTTTGATACACACTTTACTTTCATTTTTTTCAGTGTACCATTATCTTTTCCATAAGTATTGTGTTCTGTTTCCAAGGCATACTGAATTTCCATCTATGTTATGAGCAATTGTTTGCAGTAGCACAAGTATCTTTATTTTAAACAGATGTGTAAGAGTTGTTACTGTAAAGCTCAGTATTGTTACCATTGCTACCCAATAAAGGGTAGGCAAGAACCAAACTGTATTTGCATTTTCAGACTTCAGCAGGGTTTTATGTAAAAAGACTTTATTAGCAGTTGTGACTTGTAACTTCAAACATGCCCTTTCCTTATTGTGGGCTGATATGCGTGTCATGCATCACATTTACGATGGTACTGACATACTAGAAGATTTTGATTTGCTCTGGGAACCAATTCTGTGACTCATCAGCATTTTGATATAAATAGGCAATGTGTTTCCTCTCACAGACAGTAAAAATAAGAATGCACTTAATGCTTTTGATAAATTTAACAAAAATAATTACACAAATGTTTAGGGTTGTTTTTTTTTCCCTGAGGAGAGAGGTTAAAGATGATAGAACAAGAAGATGATGCAAGAAAATTGTCCCATGAATGCTGAATTTTCTTTTGTGTTCCTTCCTTAAGTTAAAGATACACAGGACAAACTGTAACGGTAATCTTCTATTCCTGAGATACATATATAGTTCAAACACATAAAAGTGCAGAGCAAAATCAGTGTGTTAGGAATGTGAAGTATTACATCAGGGGGCCTGCATGCATCGCTTTCTTACTTTTTCTTCTGGTAGGAACTCCTGAGAAATGTGTAACTTCAGCATTTTCTCTCTCGCACAACACTCTCCACTTAGCAGAACTTTATTCATTGGGAAGCATTTGGTGGTTTGCATTTCTTGACATATGGACAGAAAATTTCTCATAGAATTATAATAGAATGTTTTAGGCTGGAAGGGACCTCTAGAGGTCATCTCATCCAACCTCCCTACACAAGTAGGGACATCTCTACCTAGGGCAGGTTGCTCAGAGCCCCATCAGGCCTGACCTTGAAT
>JAAGNO010009273.1:10072-31900 GCA_033439905.1 Ceryle rudis | reverse complement strand
CGGGGGTCTAGAGGACATCAGGAGAGGGTTTAGGAGGCCAGAGAGACCCCCGGGGGTCTAGAGGACATCAGGAGAGGCTTTAGAAGGACCACTGGGGGATCTCCAGGACCTTGGGAGGGGAGCTGGGCAGCCTTGTGCCCTTGTAGATGGTCTCAGGAGGCCAAGTGGACTTCTCTGGTGCCCTGGGGACGCCCGGTGGCGCTGGAGGGTCGGGGGGGAGGTGGGGCGGGGGCGCCGGACCACAGGACAACTGTTGAGGGGTGTGCCAGATAAGGCAAGTGTTCACATAGTGAAAAGGCAAAACAATTGTGTATAAGGGATGTATATTCAAGTTTCTTATGCATCAATAAATATTTATTAGTAGAAAATATTTTCTCTTCTTTAGTAATTAGATATGCCAGAGACACTTGTCTCCTGAATGCATTTTAACCACGTTAACATTCTGTATGTGGACATGTGGAGAGCGTGCTCAAGACATACATTTTTGTCAGTGAACAAGAGCTGGGGAAAAGCCCACCACATGCTGCTTTTCCCAGGAACGGAAACCAATATAACAACAAGTCCTCTCTTCAAAAAGTAGCACATTCTGCTGCCTAGCCAGGCAAATTAACTCCTCAGCATGATATATGTGAAAGAGAGAGAGAGAGATATGAAAAGAACCTGAGTACATTTGCTCGACTCGCTGATGACATGTCCCTGCCAACAGGTGCAGGATGAATTCTTCTCCTGCCAGGTTAACCTCAGTGCTCCCCAATTCACTCTGACATCTCCACAGAGCTAGAGTTAGGCAGTAACTATTTGTTTACTGGCCAACTGGCAACTGCCAAGCACAGCATCAGTGACAACAGTCCTGGCTGCCTCACCTACAAAAGGGGAAAAGTCCACTTGCAGCACCAAGGGCAGTAACCTAAGCCTGTTTTACTCAGCCATAAAATTCTATAAAGTCACTGGAATCGCTTCAAAATTGACCTTGCTCTTTCAAGTTTGAATTAAGCAGACACGTAGGTTCAAAATGTATAAGGTAAGGACTGAAATAAGCAGTCCACACACGTTATTCCCATGGGAAACTAGACAGGAACTGAAGTCCTCAGCAAGTTTAAAAGAAAAAGCATCCTCTTGATGCTTTCTGCAAATCAAAGAAACCAGTCATACAACTGTGCCCATCCTCAGCTACTCAATGAACTGTGAAAACCAGTATTTTCACTGACGATTATCACCAAGATTGGCAGGTGCATAAGACTCAGTGGAGTTAAAGGAAAGCAGCTGCTCTGGAAAAGTCCTGTAGTTATCATGAATTATGAAAGGAAAACAAAAATATTCATCCCCACTGAACACTTCCCCAAGATTCCTGAGTTTAACTCCTTACCTGCTGTGTAAATAAATAAATTTTGCACAGATTCCATTTGTTTGAATGCAATAGGGAAATAATTTCTGAGCTATAAGGTGCTTGCAACAAGTCCCTCCAGTATATTATTATATTAGGCACCAACAGCCTATTTCCTATCACAGACCCACCCTAACAACCTGACAAATAGTACTGCCCACAGCTCCTCTGAAGAGTTTCAAAAATAAGTAGAGGTTAAAATTTAACCTCTATAGCTTGAAGGGTTGGTGTACCAAATATTGTCTGTGAAATTCTACTATGGTGCTCCAACAAAGCTACAGCTAACTTTGGATTTAGCCTTAAAGAAACTCAAAAATAGTAAAAAACATATCCAGCTTTGTTTTATATCTCAGAATTGGTTTTATACTTCAACTATTTAGCTATTTAGATGCCTTAGAACAGTTAGAGGCACTGTGACCTTAGCAAAGAGACAAAAATGGTGGGTAGCCTGTATTCTCTCTTTACAGACTGTGTCCCAAAGTGTAAGTTTTTATTAGCATGTCAGCTGTTAACTTCCTTCATCAAAACACATCATTGCACATCCTCTGCTCTTTGAAGAGGCAGGTGAAGGTACGCTCTTCACTACACAGTCTTAATTCTCTTATGCTGAAGACACAGTCCAGTCATAAAATTTCTTGAGCTTCCTTCCCTTGCTCGCAGGAAGTCAGTCAATAAAATTCTACATGGATATCTGACAGCATTATACTTTGCAAACTCTTCCTAAATAGGGAGCAACAAATCCATTCTTCACTGCCTCCATGAGTTCATTTTATCTACAGAACAGATTCTAGCAACAATTTGTTATAAGACTATTACCTTAACGGGTCAAAGTAGCTGTGGTGATATATGTTAAATCAAGAATATGCACTTCACTGCATATTTTAACAGTTTCACTACTTCTCATACTAAAGCGTTCATTGGATTAAGTATCTTTCCTTATTCTGAAACATTTTAGTCAACACCCAGCTGAATATGAGCCAGCAGTGTGCCCAGGCAGCCAAAAAGGCCAATGGCATCCTGACTTGTATCAGAAATAGTGGCCAGAAGGACTGAGGATGCGATTGTACCTCTGTTTCAGCACTGGTGAGGCTGCACCTTGAATATTGTGTTCAGCTTTGGGCCCCTCACTACACGAAGGACATCAAGGTGCTGGAGCAGGTCCAAAGAAGGGCAACAAAGCTGGTGAAGGGTCTACAGAACAAGATGTATGAGGACCAGCTGAGGGAACTGGGGTTGTTTAGACTGGAGAAAAGGGTCCTCACGGAAGACCTTCTCACTCTCTACAACTACCTGAAAGGACATTGCAGCAAGATGGGGGTCAATCTGTTCTCCCATATAACATGTGATAGGACAAGAGGAAATGGCCTCAAGTTGCACCAAGGGAGGTTTAGGTTGGACATTAGAAAGAGCAACCCTTTTAGTGAAGAAGTTAAAGCACTGGAACAGGCTACCCAGGGACATGGTAGAATCACCATCCCCGGATATAAAAGACATGTAGATGTGATGCTTAGGCACATGGTGTAGCAGTGAATTCGGCAGTGCTGTGTTAACAGTTGGACTTGCTGATCTTAAAAGTCATTTACAACCTAAATGATTCTGTGATTCTACAAGCAATAACAAACGTTTGCCCAGTACCTCTGAAAGTAAGGACTTGCACATTTTCATATAAAAGCAAATATTCCAACAGTTCTAAAGATCAGCAGCAGTGTTAAAATAAGGAATAAATAATTTTTTCCACAGCCTGAAAAGATTTTAACAAATATTTTGAAGCAAGTGCTAGATTGTTTGTATTTACATGTGATGGAGCAAGATCAGGGAAGAACCACCTCAGACTGCACAGTAACATTTTCCTCTCCAAAGACAGCTGTATATGGTATCCAACAGATAAAAACTATTCCCTGATAAAGCCAGCTGCCATAGTTAAGGAGAAGTCCAGATAGGCTCTGCTCAGTACTAGTTCCCAGCAGAATCAAACTTCACAAAGCTCAGGGAAATCCGAGTCAAACTGACAAGGGGCAGGGAGGAGATGGGAGGGTGAAAATGCACCCGAAGAAATAACTAGGATAGCACAGTTTGTATTCACAAAAAAAAAAAAAAAAACCCACAAAAAAAACCCCAAAAAAACCAACAAAACCAACCAAACAAAAATCCTACCTTACTTGTTCTTGAGAGAAGCAACATGAGTGCTGGTTTGTGGGTGTCTGTGTACATAAACAGACAAAAAACCCCACCTTTTCCAGATGGGCAGATTATTGAGTAGCAGAGATTTATGCAGGCATTTCTGAAGAAATGAAACCTGAATTATGCAGGGTCATAAAAGAATGAGGAAAAAACCAAACCAGACCAAAACAATCATTTCTTTTTGATTTATCCTTGTTCAGGAAATAACTTCACATTTATCGGGGGAAGGAAAAAAACACCCCCAAACCACCATCCCCTTTGACTCCCTGCCCCTTCCTACACGCTGTCTTCCCTATAGGAAGGAAGGAAACTCAGAAGAGCACAGTTTGCCCTGTTGTTTTGAAGCACTGGTAAGTAGCTGATGGTCTTGTTTCTCCACGTGACAGTTTAGAAGCAAGTGAATGACATAAAATGTCTGAAGAGAGTTCTCACAGAGTATGAAATTTTATGAATGAGACCAATACCAAAAAAAAAAAAACCCAACCTAGTTAGCTTATTATCCTATTGGAGGATGTGTCACAATACTTAAAACTTGTTAGCATTAGCCAGTTGACTCAGAATGGTATTATTCACACCACTTAAATCTTTCCCAAGAAAGGAAGTTTAAGAACATAAAGCCTGCAGAAGATTTTAAAGTCGTACAGAAAATACCCGTCTAAAGGGAAGAAACCCCTAATTTATGGTTTCACTAACAAGACAAAACAAAGTTAGGCTACTAAGTCTCTTGTCTGCTAAACTTTTTATTCAGAAAGCCCTTACTTAGCTTCAGCTACAGCTTCATCAAATTAACATTTAAGATTATGTCTGCAATTAGAACTTTTTCAGACTTGCTAAAGATCTAACATAAATAATTGGATGCCTAACAGCTTATGCAGATGGCAAAAGATGCTGTAAATTGTTTGTTATGTGTTTAGAAATGGAGGAGTCTAGGGTTCTAGGGTCTAGAGTTCTCTCTTTCTTCTTCGGGATGCATTACTTGGGATTTGCCAGGAGACAGCTGCTTCTCCCTCTGCAGTGTCTACCAATAATCCTCTGAAGCACTTCAGAAGAACTATTATGAAGGTGATGAGACACTGGAAGAGGTTGTCCAGAGAAGTTGTGGAAGCCTCATCCCTGGAAGTGTTTGAGGCCAGGCTGGATGAGGCTTTGAGCTACCTGGTCAAGTGGGAGGTGTCCCTGCCCACGGCAGGGGGCTTGGAACTAGATTACCTTTAAAGTCTTTTCCAACTCAAGACATTCTATGATTCTACTCCCAGGGTTCTCGCCAGAGTTTCATGGGATTTTAAATCAGTTCCTATTCCTGACCCACACGTAACACAGACTCCTCAGTATAGGGATCGAGTGATCTTTTTTGTATCTCTTCAGCAGCTCTGTACCGCTTTCTACAAACACTTCTCTCCTTGCTGTTGCCTCTGTGCTGTGTTTAGCCTCAGTGTTCCAGTCTACTAGCATCATCCATGACAACTATATGGTCCTCTCAACTTCTGTCTCTATCTCCTGTCAGAGGCAGATTATCCAGTCTTAATCTCATCTCACATGTTCACTACTAAATCATCAGTCTCTCCTTTTCTACATTGCTAAGTGATTAAGTACTAATTTCAAAATTAATTATGTACACCTAACTAAAGGCAAAATGTCAGTCTTATTTTACATAAGCCTCCCCTTTAACTGTTATCCAGCATTTTCTGCCTAACCCTGATTGGAACTGCAGGCAGAAGTGGCGTCTTTGTTCTTTCTAATGCAGCACACACCCACTGAACCTCAGAAAACTGTTCCAGCTCTACTTGACAAGCTGAAAATGACTTGTCACCTTTTCTAATCTGCTTGGAGATGGTTTGGGGGGTTTTTTTAACTAAATTTAAAGACTTATTTCCAGGGATTAACCTAAAGTAATACAGAATAAAAGCTAAGGAAAGTTGGTACACTTTTTTTAGTGAGGCTTTGTTCCCAAAGAACGGAAACATTTCTTGTACAGACAGCCATTGATTTGGGATACAAAAACTTCCCACACATTGTACCTAGGTTTATCTGGGGGGGAAAAATTTGGAGCTGGAAGGCTGCCTGTCATTTCATGATTTCAGAATGATGTGAAGTCATGACAGGAAAATAAGAAAAGCTAAGCTTGCTGACTGCCTAACATCGTTCCATGTTTCAATGCAAGATGCTGCAGTTTGAAACTAAAGGGAAGGGAGAGTATCACCCACCCAGGGAAGGAACTGGAGGCAGCGATGAAGAGCTTCTATCAGAACACACACAATAGAGGTCATTCTTCTTTTAGTGATCCTTCTGATTATTTGCCTATAAGGGAAGAAGCACCGTTAAATCTTTCCTCTTCCTACAGAGGTACAATGTGACATTCCGTTGTTCCTCCCCCCTCCTTCTGCAATATTTAAGAGTAGTTCCTACTGTATCCTGTGAAAGATGACTGGCATTCAGTTGGACTCAGCACAAGAGAAAACAGAGATTAATTTTCTTTTCTAGGACAACCATCCTCCATCTGCAGATAGAAGGGTTTGTTTTTACAGAGATGCCACATTTAAAAGCTACTCCTCCTACAGTGTCATTGAAGACTTGCCAGAGAAAGGAAAATCTCATCCTTTCATTCTTATAACCTCCTTCCCCCCCACAAAGCAAGCATAAAATCCAGCAGGCTATATACCAAGACCTCACATTTAAACACTGCAGCTTAAATAAGATTTAAATAAAGCTGCAATATGATTTTGGTTGGAAGCGTTTTTCAGGAAGGTGTTAATCCTACAAATACTATTCATCTATAATGACTCCTATATATTTTTAAATGTGGGACCAGAGGAACAGATGAGTAAAGTTTAGTAAATGTTTTAAAATTAATTTTAACTTCACAGCATTATTTCTTGCTCATGTCTTAATGAAATTGTCCAATTAAAAAAAAAAAGGTAGTTTTTTTAGCTTTTTGTCAATCAAAACTCATTGGGTAAATTTATTCACTTTGACAAATACTTTAACTGAAAACATTACATATTTTATTCATTACTGGAATACTTATACATGACTATAAAAGGGGTTATTTCCTTTCAGTCTTGAGTTATAGAAATGGAGCCCCAGAGAGACTTTAAATAGTTGCTTAGCATGTTTATATACAGATACTGAATATTCAACTTAAGTTTATTTATTGCTACATTTAACCAAAAAAAGTGAAGAGTTCAAGCATCAATGTTCCTGGTTCTCAGCCAGTTACAACAGCCCTGTCCCTCCCATTTCATCCCTTTAGAGTCCATGTGTGTCTCACCTTCTTCCCATCCTGAGAGTAATTAATGCTGTCATTCAACAGGCTTTACATAAGGTACTGAAATTTTAGTTCACCTATCCATGATGAAAAAAGCAGATGCCAACAACTGCTCTGGCAAAGATCCTAATCAACTGCACAACCTCTAAACTCTTACTTTTATGCCCCATTCTCCTACATACACATGTTTTTCCACTATCTCACAGCAATGAAATGTTCAAAATTTTTTGCATTAAAAACCTTCCCATGCCATGCTTACTGCACTCTCATCCGATTTCTGTTCCTCTAGTTCTGACAGGCCATTTGATTAGTCTTTCCTACATTAACTGCTTCATATTTGCCTTATTAAATTTTACACTGATTGCAGTCCATGTTCCCAGTTCATCAAGATCACACTATTTAAACAGATTCCTCCAGAGTATTTGCAATGCCCCTCGATCTGCCCCAGAACAGATGTGTTCTGGTTTAGAAACTAAAGCGTCCAAAATTATTTAAGGCCTATAAGCCTCCTTTTTCCCAAATATATAGAAAATTGAATGTGCTGGAGCACAGGAGGTATTTTTAAGAAGCAAGAGTAAAAGAACAGAAGTACAATAGCATTTCAGAAAACAATATGGACTACTCAGACAACAGGAAATAACAGAGCACCTTTTTGTATTTCTCTTTTTGTATCCCTTTTTTTGTATTCCTCTCTCACCCTAAACCCAGCTGCTTAGGTGTGAACTCTGCTACCACCATCATATACATTGCAGTGGCACTGACTTTATTCACGCTCCTGTAGCTATAGTAAGAAGTGGAAAGAAAATTAATTACTTGGCATCAAAATAGACAATGTCATCTATGGACCTTTTCATAATCATGAGCTTCTAGATTTTTAACCTTTTTATTCTTAAGCACCAGACAGAATTAAAGCATGTATGAGATTATTCTCATGTGAACACAGGGCTTCTTGTTACCAGTGCCTAGTGTGCCAGGATAATTTCCCACACTACATGCGCGTTACATTCTCCTTCTCAAAGTTATTTCCTCTCCAAGGAGCATGTAAGTATGTCACTTAAGACTCTGCATATATTGCATTAGCTTTAAATCAGATTTTGTGTGGGTGTAAGATGCAAGCACAGATGTCACACATGGAGAAACAGCAGAAGGTAAAGAAATCTTGATTATAAGCATACAAGATAGACAGAACAAAAGAGCTGGACTACAGAACGCACCATTTGTCAGAATTTTCTAGATTTTTAAACAGACAGGATTCGCAACTAGAAATAAAAAAAAAAAGGAGATAATACCAAAATATACAAGAAGAGTATTTAAAAACTCCAGGAAAATGAAGAATTCTCCTAGGAGGCCTTCAGAAATAGTCAAATGATTCAGAGGTATATAAGAAATCAAGAAAAGGAACATGAGGCAGCAGGATACTTCAGGGACAACTAGAAGAGTCAAAGGTTTAGCTTTTGGATGCATGCTATAGAGCAGCAGCTGAAGTCTGCAATCCAAATTAATGCAAAACAGACACATAACCTGGCTGCAAGGGAAAGCAGGTTAAAGTATTTTAAACAGCTAACACTCCTCAATTTAGAAAGTCGGCATGTGCATTTCAGGCAATGTCTGTCTTCCCTCACTTTTAATCAAAGGCACTCTACCCTGCCTATTCCACAAGATACCCGCAGTCTTCCCCTCTGCCTGGCAGCTTTGAGAAAATCATTGCTTAACCAAGCCAAAAAGAGAATTAAAAGCAGTTCAAACTGAGATTTCACTCTCCATTCACTCGATGAGTAAACATCTCTTACAGTTTTAATCTATTAAAGCTCAGAGGAATTTTATTCAAAAGAAGTTTCTGAGATCCAGCATTTAATGGAAAAACCAAATCCACCAGAACAACTTATCTGGGAGAGGCAATCAGCCTTAACTACTTAACATGAGTTTTACTTTCAGTAACATCCAACTCTGAATTCAAGATTCTATGCTTTGTTGGTTCATGTGGGAGCATACTACCATCTTCTGACCTGCTTTATGAAGTTAAACTCACTTAACCTCTGATAATTTCACAACCATTTGTGCTCTTTTTTATCTATCTCTAAAGTATCATACCCTGTCCTGCATGTGTCAGGTCCCCAGAGACTTCTTTGGTCTTCTGTCTATGACTTCAAGAATTCAATCCAATGAAAGAAGCTTGATTCCCTCCTCATCAACCTTCTCAAGGAAAGAAAAAAAAAAAAAAAAAAAAAAAAAAAAATCTACTTGCAGTAGGTGGTCTGACCTACTTCAAAAGTGGGGTTTTGGGAAAACATAAAAGAAAGTTTATTCTTAAATTTCACTAAGTACTATATGTGATATACACCCTGTCCTATACCATTAACATCAGAAAAATAGTCTTAAGAGAGTTTATTTATAAAAATCTAAGCCTTTTTCAGAGCCCTACTGTCTTCACTCAGTACAATGGAGATATTTCAACCTACTGGTAATTGTATTAGTTCCTAAATCTGATTGAGTCTGGGCATTCTGCCCCCATGAACTGGCACACACAGTAGTGGGGACATAGATTCGGAAGAGATTAAGTCAGTACTTCCTACAGGATTGAACAAATTAGTTTCAAGCTTAAAGAGGAATGAAGGACAAAAAGGCATTGTACATCACTGGTTTAACAGTACTTAGAATTGTTGTCCCTGAAGAACCTCTAAGTCTCAGTCCCACTTCTACTGCAATTCACGATAGAAATCCTCAGACACAGAAACTAAGGAAACAGAATTGCATCTCCAATTTCTATACACAGCAGGGTTCATGTAAGAAAGAATCCTTCTAGAGGTAGAGATCTGAATTAATCTTGATTAACTTCATGAGCACCTGAAAAGTATATCATTGCCCTAGAGTCCCTTTCTACAGAAAAAGAATTGCAAGAGTCAGTTCCAGACCAAATAGGTAGAATATCCAAATATATTTGTGTTTCTTGCCCCTCACTATAAGAGACAGCAAAGTGCATGGCTTAAGAAGCTGGAAAGTATTGAAAGCAAGTTAAGATGCTTCACAGCTGACTACAATTTCAGAAAAGAAACTGGGTTCATAAAAGCTTAATTAGAAAAAACAAGGTACAAAACTGGGCTGTCACTGCCATTTCTTCTACTGTCAGTAATCTTAGAACTGTTTTGCCAGTATTAATCACATTTTGGGGTGTTTTAAAGATCTTGCTTCCCATAAACAGATAGAGCAAAATGAAAGGATTAGGTTGCACAGAAAAACATGGTTAGCAACTATATATTTATATAGTTTGCCCTCTCAGTATTCATCATTTATGGAATAATTTTATTCTATACAACAGCTTGGCTAAAAGCTGTCGAAGAGAAAAGTAATAGGAAAGAAATAATCAAGGACATACTTGCACTGTTTCAGGTAGCTGCTCAAACCTAAGTTTGAATTAAAAGTTATTAGCCTTTAGTTTATTAACTTCTTCAAAAGAGAGATTGCCACGTCTTTTCCAAGTGTTTGTGAAAAGTTTCAAGTCCCAACAATCAAAATATTATACTAAAATGCTTACATTAAAAAGCAAAAATTTAAATTCTAATAAGCTGTATGCAGTATTAAGATTTTTTCCTATGAAGAGTATGATTTCTTAGGAAAAAAGAATATGCTACAAAACACTGATTTTTGATTTTTTTTTTTTTTTTGGACAATGCTTAGAACTCTGCTGAATGGCTAGGAATTCTTAATAATTCCTCTTGTAACTAGCTTTAGAAGGAACAGAAAAGGAAAAAATCACATGAAATCCAAGATTCATTATGCTTTTCAAAAGTCTTATTACATCACACAGCTTCAGAGAAAGGAAATACACACACCACATATACACCATTGAAAAAATATTACTAACAATAAGGGCTTCAGAGAGTAAAAGTAAAATAGTCCCAGTGAACAGAACTGCTTGAAAATACACACTGTAAAGTCTTGAAATCATTTTGCTCAGCTCATTCAGTGAAGATTCTGTATTTCATGACTTTAAGAGGACAGTACAGAAGAAAAGAGGAAGTTTAGGATGAGTACTACTGGAAAGCATCACAAATAGATTTCAGCTGTTGACAGAGGACCTACCACTGTCACTGAGCAGTGGAAACACTTTTCAATGATCACAAGCAATCTCATGTCTGTCTCCACAAAATAATCACACAGTATCGTCAGACAAATCCACTTTTCAAAGTCCTCTTTCACCAAACAAATAAGAAAAAAAAAAAACCAAAAAAAAACCACAGAGAAAATCACTCCAAACAAGACCATATAGTTGGGGATGTTTCCATTTGCATTTCTTCTCCCCTTCACTAATCAGCAATACACAAATCAGAACTTAACTGGATAAGAATCCTTCCTTAGTTACATTGTGTATTTAAAGCAATGAAGCGAAGTCCAGATATAAAGGACACTTATTCTAGTAACTGATGGTTGTGAATGACCACACCATCTCCCCTTTCCACTGAGACACCCTTTCTCACACTTTGACAGCGTGCTGCTCCACCTTTGAGGAGCTGGAAGTTACTCTTCCTTAGAAAAGGCTTCTGACTGTACATAAACCCCCTACTGAGTAGCTGGATATCCTTATAAAACAGTAAGTTCAACTTATGTGACATTTAAAGCATACTGAAGCAGATTTGAAAGTTTTCAGTCTTATTAAATCCTCACCGTTTAATGAGTATTTAAAATAAGTTTCAAAATATCAAAGCCAGAAATTATTAGTGTTCGAGAGAAAGAAAAAACTTTTTAATTAAACACACTGCAGGCAGGAAGGAGGGAAAGTGAGGTCCATTAAATGCTGTGAAGATGCTCTGTGTTCTTGGAGAGTGTCTCACAGCTACATAACATGGTGGTCTGTCAACATCACCCAGATAGGGCTCTAAATTTCATGTCTAAAATTAAACAGCACAGGTATTTTCTGAGATGTACGGCTGTCCAGCACTCATGTTAAAGGCTCTTTAGGAAGAAACAGCTCGTACATTGTAAGCACAATGGGTGTTACGTCTCCAGGTGGTCATGCAATATTAAGGTACCAGTTCAAAAACGTAAGCACAAGTTTCCCTAGCTGTTAAAATGCTTGCATGAGCTGCAAAAGCCATTTTACTTAACATTTGCTCCCAATTAGTCAGTATCTGCACAGCTACATCTCACAGAGAATTCACCATTTTTTTGTGGTCAACCAACACCACCCTGGCACACCTGTGGCTGGAAGGGAGTTCCAAAGCCTTCAACAAAAGGGAGAAGGTAAAGTTACTGCACTCAAGAGAGCTCATACAGAAGATAAAATAGCTCTTATTGTTCACATTTTTTCAAGTTAGGATTAATTTTAGGTTGAGTGCATCTCAAGTGGATTGTAACGACAACTGAAGAACAAATAAAAAGAACACTCACAACCAGTCACCCCTAAAATAGAATGGAACTGATTACAAACACTGATGTGAAGCAAAATTACAGAGTACACACAAAACAAGTCACTTGCTGCACATAAATTTTATTTTGTTTAACATTCATTTTGTCTAGATTATTGTATAACGTACATTAACAAATGTTAACTAGAGAATGTTTTCTCCTGAATGTTACCTACCTTGCTTTACATAGGCTTTTCGGTACCAAGAAAAATCCAGGTCTAGAGAAAGACAATTCAGATCTTTAATCCATCCTACAAAGTGTAGTTTTGACCAAGAATTTACTGGAGAATATAGACATTATTATCAAATGTTTTCACCTTGTTAAGAACAAAACAATTTAAAAAGCACATGCTCAGTTTAGGTCTAGATGCAAATAGTTGCTTCCTTTTTCTTGAGACAGTACTTAAAACAGTAGTACTAATTCCGTATTCAAAACTAAGATATGTGTCTTCACTGAGAAGAGTCCACAGAAAAGGGATTTTCTTTGTACCATAAGATACCCGCTTTGTAGTGGGGTTTCAATAAAACCCAGAAACATACTATACTCAATGAAGAAGTTTCAAGCTTTCCAGCACTGCTATGTTCCCTTGCAGTGAGCATTTTAAAGCAAGGTGATGGAGGACATCCTATAGCTCTCACACACACAGCCTGTCTTTAAGTAGAAGTAGCTGCATTTCATTTTTGTAAAGGTAATTTGATTTGTAGTAATATATTAATTAAAAACAAAATCAGATAGTGACTTTTATTCTGGTATCTCTGTCATTGACCACGTATCAGTCTGGAGTCAAAACAACAGCATAATGCATAAACTGAAAAATAATTTGCATGATTTCATCATGTTAAGCTAAACAAAGCACCTGTTCAAATAAGTAGGTCCCATTATAAACCAGATATTTATAACAAAAGCAAATGGAGGACTTACACAGTAATAAAGCACTCTTATCCAACCCGTAGTCTTTATCTAAACATGCAAATTGTAAATGACCTGTACAAATACACATATCATAGCACTTCTAAAAAATGGCCCTGCTTCACAAATTTGCTGTTATATTTGACCTTCATTAGTCTTCTCCTCTTTTGGATGGTGGTGGTGGTGCTCTAGAAGAGCACCAAGTAAACAGAAACCAGAGAACTGAGCTTGCAACACAGCAAGAGGGCTCTATCTCCATGGACAGCTGTTATCCTTGATGTCCGCATCCTGTGGCCACACATTGCCTTTTACAAGCCCCTATTTTAATGCACATCAAACTAATCATGACAATTTCTGGTAAGGGAAGGTTAAAAAACGTACTTCAGTGGTGCAGCTACAGTAAAGCAAGACATTTAGCTGTGAGGAAGTATTACTTCTCTGCACAAGTATAAAATAATACTAAGGGTCCACACTAATAATACCTTTTTCATGCACTGAAAGATAAATAAATATTAAAAGACTAATGCTCACAATAAGAGCATGTCCTCAGGATCTGTATTCCTACAGGCAGCCATTCAACCTATTCATTCATTCTATTTTTCTTTTCCTTACACAGTAAAGTTGGCAAGGAAAACAAGACCTCCCCCTGGAAAGGTTTTCATTTTGGCCTGAGCTCATAAGATTGTTAAACACCTCTTAGAGTCCCACCATCTTCAAATCTATCAGGTCTTAAAGGGAAGTGATTCTATGTCCTCCTTTAGTGTATATCCATAAAAACATACATATACTATTCCAGACAAGGTGTGAAACCTACATAGCTTTGCTGAATCGTTAATAAATGAACTGCAAGAATATATACTAAATACAGACCACTGAAGTATGATCAGATTGCAGTTGTACATTTGTGCCCCTTTTAGGGAAAATTAAACTACACTTTAAATTTTCAGAAACCTTGAAGTCAAACTACAGATTCTGAGGAGTTATAAAGAAATGTAAATAAACCACTAGTTACCCTCTTTGTAACAAGAAAAACCACATTTTAACAAAACTGAGCTAAGCACATGAAATCCAAAGTAAATGCCTGCCCAATCCTGGAAAACATCAAATTTCAGTCCCTGAACTGCCACTGACCCGATAAGACAAGTTTTGTTAATTGTCTTGGGGGTTGTTTTCTTGGGTTCAGTTTGTTGGTGTTTTGTTTTGTTTTTTCTTGTCTCTTTTTAGTGCTATTCCATCATTAAAAAGTTGAAATGGCTGCTACAACACACCTACTTAATCAAGCTCCCTGGAGTTCTAAGGACCACCCACAAAGCATCGTGTGCAGCAAAAATTACTGAATTTTCCAAACGCAGGAAGGCATTTTTCAGATGGAGGAAGCAATTGGATGTCACAGAAGAGCCTTCTTCCTAGCTTTCATTACAACTTTTCTCACGTACTGATTGTCCAAGCACTACCTCTCTCATTAAGACAAGCTTTTTACATTTTGATCAGATTTTATAGACCATCCTTTAAATTCCTTTTAACCGAACATAATGTTTATTAACATCTTTTAGAGATACAAATCAAAACATCACAACTAATCAAAACATGACAACTAACCAGGCTATTAGAGGGAGAGCATTTAAGCTCACTTCCTCAGTGTATAGAATCAGTATAGGACAAACACCTAACTCAAATGCCCAGTTAGGGCTCTGACTCCTACTACTTTTTAGTAGTCTAAGGCATCTAATGCTAGTATCCCAACAATGGTATACATACCTCATTGTCCACCTGCACCGGGAGTAAATGGGACTCATGTCAATTTTTGCCATGGATGGGCAATCCCAGTGTTAGCTTCATAAAATAACTCCCATGAGATGACTGTACAGATTAGCCTTTCTCCAAGTTACATTCCCAAAGAATAATCCTAGGGGAGGTTTATTCTCTTATCCTTACAGTAAATTACTTTTCTCGTCTTAGAGCTTTAAGATCTTATTGCTTTCTAAGTTAGCAATGAAAGCTTTAATCACAGATTTGTTAGATTTAGCCAGTGAACACAGGCTTTTCCAGAACCTTCAAAGCTCCAGCAGGAGTCACAGTAGAGGTTCCCAACTATAAACACCACTGGAAAAATTTTGGATTTACCAAGGATTTCCTTGCAGTAATCATTCACAACTTGAATTTAGCAATAAAGAAATCCATCATCATGGCCTCAACGCCATCTGGGAGATGGTGAGGCTTTTGGCACAGGAAAATGGAGCAGCAATTGCCTAACAACACAGGAAATCAATGACTTCCTCGCACAGGGGTGAGGAAGAGGCTGCTCCTGCTGGGCACAGGATCATTAATTTCCCTTTCTGCCAGCAAAGCTGTTTTGTACATGCAGTGAGACAAGTCACCATTACACTGTCAGGACACGCACGCACAAACCTGCCCCCGTTCCCTGTCCTTACCAGTAGGCTTAGGCAGTGAACAATGCACTTACAACTATGGAGCCAAAAAGGGAAGAAGTGTGGAGACACCAGCCTCCTGGGAGAGCTTTTAGGTTTCAGGCTACAAGGTAGGAGACAGATGCCCCAATACATCACTGATTTCAGCTCATCTCAAATCCCATGACTTGACAAAGGATTCAACTGAACTCGACAACATCAGGGTCAAGAAAACCTGGTCTTCCCTCTCCCCCCCAGTAGTAGGATAGTGAAATTTATTGCCAGCAATTAGAGCTTTAACACAGATGCAAAAGTATTTTTTTCATTTTAAACACAACCCTTAAAGAGGGGATTGGAAGATTAAATTAAAAAAAAAAGTAATAATAAAATTGAGCACATTATCCAGGAGACAATAGGCTACATTGGCCTCCTTCCAGGCTGCCTTTCTTCATAGCTAAACCACAAGTAAGTTTATTTACGTGCACAATACAAAACAGATATTTATTGAGAGGGTTTGCAGGAACAGGAATAGTCACTTGAGATCTTGTCAAGTTCATAGCAAAGACCACCACATCTCTGCAGCTTTAAAATCCCAACTCATTCCTCAAATTTACTATCCCAAATGCTCCCTGAAGCATGAGGCAAGTTTAGGACAGGAGTTGAGAGTTTCCCAGACACACACTTAGTCTTTGCTACAGACAAAAAGAACCTCACACTTTTTCCCCAGTCCAAAGTTCCCAACAAAAATCACAGTAATGGGATCATTACAGGCATTTATAAAGTCATCAAGAACTGAACTACTGTCTGGAATTGGTGTCGAAGGTTACTCATACAAACAGCAGATGGAAGGGACTTCTGGTCAAGCCAGACTTGGCCATGACTTGAACCAGTTCTCTAAGTGAGGAGCCCAGCCCTCTCTGATATCAGAAGGTACTGCTGTGGCTATTTCCAGAGCTATGCCTCCATGTGAATCCCAGTAACTGCAAACATGTTAGGATCACCACCAGATCTGAGTATTTACCTGTATTAAGCATATTTTGCAGCATCTCCTGATAGCTACATCGTTAGTTAGCTGTATATCTATGAATCATTGAGCCTAGAATTTCTAAAACACAAATATTTCAGTCTGTAGCAGCTTTTAGCTTCTCGGGGAGACTGTTCACTCATCCTTCTACCCCCATGTTATGCCTTTATCATTTCTTCAGTTTAATAAGTTATATCTGTAAATGCAAGTATCTGCCTTATTTCTCTAGAGTCATCACTGCTCTAAATCAATTCAGGTCATGCTGAAATTAGTCTTGCCCTTCATCAAGTTAACAGCTTCTCCAGTTTTGCTATAATGAATACATGTCCGTAGATAAATTACAAATAAAAGTGAAAGACAAAAAAGAAGTAGGATTACTTTGCAGTATTTTTTCTTGTTCCTCCATCTCCAAGTTCAATAAGAAGCTTTTCATTAAATTGCAGTAAGGTAAGATTTTTAAATCAGAACAACAACAACAAAAAAAAAGACACTGCTTGAAGGTATTTCGTAGAAGAAATAACAGGTAACCTACAAGAGAATCCTCAATAAATGTGGGCACCACATATAACCCTACCTGTTTTCCTGCAAAAGAGAAAAAGTTCATTCATTTTCTAAGTTTTCACCTTCTTCACAGTCCATTCTAGCTGCAGTAAGATTCATCATTTGGTCACTCTGGACAGCAGTAGGCATATATTTATCATGGTGGAATGTGTCTTCACCGTTTGTCCTTACAGTTTATGGAATTACAAGTACAATGACTCATAAAAGTGCTGCAAGAAAAAGCTGAAAAAGTTAACAGAATGAGCTTCTTTAAAATTACATTCTTCAAGCTACATTTCCGGCATGCAGAGCCAAAACCACATCACACTTTCAACTGACAGTTTTAGAATTATTATTTATCGTAAATGGCAAAACCACCACTGAGACCAAGTAATCCTTCACAATCATGTTCCTGAACTGTTCACAGATCTTAAGTACACTATAAACAATGGAAGGTCTAGCTCTATGCTCTAGAAAAAAAAAGAAGTAATTTTTTACTAATGTACTATTCTCTTTATTTTGGAAACCGACTTTCTTCCTGCTGAGAATGATCATCATGAAAATTCTTACCTGTTTTCCATCTAGTGTGTATAAGCGTTTAACCACCCCTGAATCCAGCTTGATGGCATCGGTTATATCAGTAAGAACCTGTTCAAATGAATGTGCTGTCTTCTTGTTGAGCAGAATCCGGACTGCCTTCCGCGGTTTCACTCCACTCCTGATGATAGTGACTAGTTTAGGCCTAATGAAATCCTTATTCTCTTTTGCATCTGGAGTACCTCCTTTAGCAGTGGCAAGAGACGGCACTGAACGGGAAGCAGAAGTTGTCTTAACATTCACTGACCAGTTTGGGTTTACATTCTTTGTGTACTCCAGTTTCTTGAAGGGTTCTATGGAACCACATACATAGCTTTCCCCTGCAGAAACAAAAGTGCCAGACCAGCAAGTCAGATTGGAGGGGGGAAAGATAACCTAAACACACACAGACAAACAACAAACAGAAAAATACCAAAATCAAATCCTTCTTAAAATGTTAAACATTATTTGCATCATTCTTGATCTACAGTGCATAAGGCATTGATCTCTTCCCTTCTCAGATGCTACAGAATATATCTCAAAGATCACTTGTCAGCTAAACATTCAGAAAACATTGTTACAAAAATCCTTGAAAGCAACCATTTTCTTTTCAGAGAACACCATCTGCAGTGGGGAGTGCTGCTGTCAGTAAGCAGTGTTACTCTCTAATCAGCTGCCCAACCCCAGCATATTATCACAGTAGTCCCCTAGCCTTCATGCTTAAATGGCCCACTCCTAACAAAACAGCATGTCCCAAATATAAATAACAAAAACTACAGGTTACAAATAACTTTCTATTAAAGGTGAATAAAAGTGTCATAGGACATTTCTTAGCATTTGATTATTTAAAGCTTTAAGTAGCATAAACCCAGGATACACACAGGCAAGAAATCTCACTGATTCAATATGTAATACAGGGGGAAAGCAAGGCAAAGACTAGTAGTCGGGGTTCTCCTCACAACAGATTTACCATACTTTAAAGAAAAGTTTGGATTATAGCTCATATTTCTATAAGAGCATTATCTACAATGAAATATTTTCTCAAATACCACACCCACACAGTTTCTAGAAGGTAGCTAGGAAACACCAGCACATCCCATCCACCTTAATCCAGCCCAGCCGCAGGGAGCTGTGACTGGGGCACCCACTTGGGTGCTCCAACCTCTCTCTTGAGCTTCAGTGAGTGACTGCACTGTTAGGTGAATTGGATCCTCTCAGTGATCCGACTGAATGTAACCAATTTTGGATGACAAGCTGATCCAGTTCAACCTCTGCAAAAAGTAACCCCAAAGAAAACACTACTAGATCCAGCAAGACCATACCTCCTGGCAGCCTGCAGTTAAACTCCTTTACAGATAATAGAAAATCCTATCCTGAACAATAAACACAGAAACATCAGAGATGTTTTAATTCTCCTGGGTTCAGTAGTTTAGTGTATGCTAACAGCACAGACGCCTTCATGTTAGTGCTTTAGCTCATGGTATTAAAACAGAAACAGAACAAAACTCAGTGATGGACCTCCTAAGCCAAAAAATACATAAGAACCACCAAAAATTTTCCTAATGATCCATACCCTATGGAAAAAGATTAATAGTTTGATTATTGAAAGAAAAAGAAGTATTTACATTTTACTTCTGGACACAAATATTAAGGTTTCAGGGCACCCAACCCAATCCCACAGACAATACAGCACACAAGGAATGCTGGCAGATACACAACAGTAACCACAGTTAGAAATGGGGTGGGCATTTACGGGGACATGAAGCCCCAGATACAACAGGGGTTTGAGTCTGCTGACATGGTGTTCCAAAGGTGAGGCAGTAACACACTGTACAGTTATTATCAGAAAGGCAGGGGAAGGACTCCAAAAAAAAACAAAGAAGTCAGAACAAGATGAGAAAATGGACCACTGAGTAGCTGAGTAGAAGAGAAAAACATTTTCGTTTTTCCTTAAAAAAAAAAAAAACAACCCCACACCCCGCCCAAAAACAAGCCACAACAACCAGAAAACAACAAACAAACAAACAAAAACAAGCAAACAAGCAAACAAAACCAAGCAAACAAGCAAACAAAACCCTCACACTCTTTTAAAGCAGAACAAGATATATTGGGAGATGAAGACATTCCAATGCTTACAAGTCATTGTGTAAATTCAAGTTAATCTGCACTTTGCAGTAACATCTAAATTGTTAAGAAAAGAATCGAAGATGGATGCTTACACCAACCTTGTAAGAGGCAAAGGTAAGCTCTTCCTTTTATCCACCATATATATGTATGAGAGAGAAATATGTATGAGAGAGAGATATATATGGTAACATCAGAACAGAAAGGCTTAGCCACAGTAATGATCCAAGAGTGATCAAACAGTATATATTCTCTTTTATCCATTTCCCTGTCCAACATTTCTAGCGCTAGCTACGCAATTACTGCAAGGTCAGAATGCACCCACACCACCACATCCATAAAATGAACAAATTTTAAAAAACATTAAAAGCATTTTGTAGGAAAAAAAAAAAAAAGAAATCCTACTATGAATAGGACTGCACTCAATACGATACCTTTTCCATTAAATACTTTGCAGAAGTATTTATACATTTTTAAACACAATTTATTCTTGTATCCACTTGTGTTTGCTGTAAGACTTAAAATCCACCAGCAACCTTTTTTATTTGTTTGTATGAAATAGTTGTTTCTTTAATACAAGTCTCCATATTAAAACTCACTTCTCAAAGGGTGGATGCATAAGCAAATGGCCATGCATGTACCCAGAAGATTTACGTTTAGTTTATTAAGAACTCTTTTGGTTTCCCCTCTTGAAAGGGTAGCATTCCACATCATTTTTAATACCAGCTTTATTTAAAGGTCAGCTGAGTTCCTTGTAGTGTTGAAAGGCATATCAGCCCTTCATTTCAAAACTAATTTTCTGTAAGTGATCATAAAAAAAAAAGACCAGTACAATCATTCAAGTTATGGGATTGTTTTAATAACAAACTTTTATCCTTTTCTTCATTTCCAACAGTACTATATTACATCAATAAAATATTTGCACCAAAAGATATATTTTTTCCCCGCAAAAAAGCCTATATTTAGCTACAGAATATCTGTACAGTGTCCAAGATACTCTACAGAGGCTTTCTAAGATGAAATCTCTTTAGTAAGAGCTACTTTATATAGGAAAATAGAAATATAGACCCACCCTGAGAGCAGCCATAAATTTCAATGTCAAGCCTAATCCTTTAGCACTCATGGGGTTTGCATGCAGAGGAAATATCACAGAAAAGGGAAAAAACCTTCAACTATGTTGTGGTTTAACCAGGATAACCTAGAGTTTCATGTTCTCTTTCATAGTTACCTTAAGGAGAGAAGACTGCAAAAAAGCTTCATGAGGGGCATGACTTACTAGCCCAATACACTTATATTCTGCCTTAACAGTTGCTGCCCCTCACCAAAACTATTTGGTCCTGACATTATTTTCTTTTCCTTTTTATTTTTGGTAACCTTTGGCTACAGCTGCATCCCAGATGACAGCCTCACCCTCATGATTTGTACCTGAGGGAAGACAGAAGCTGAGGTCTGTCTGCAGATAGGCAATATCAGCAAGTTGGTTTTTCCGGCTCCAAAGCACCGGGAAAATACACCTTTGGGGGTAATCCCACTAAGCACCATCAGCTCATACTCTGGCTCAGGCCTGAGCACAAATACAACCCACAAACATCATCTTTGACTAACTAGCAGCTGGCGGAAGAAGGTAATAATCTCCAAACACTAGATTTGTAATAAAACTCATGTTGAGGAAGGAATATTTGGAGATACTGGATTAAAACAAAAGCTTGCAAAGGATAGTCCACTCCAAGCACCTATTTGACTGCAGCTCCCCAGGAGAGGGAAGCAAGCATTTCACAATGCAGTCAGCTGTCACTAATAAAATGTTGACTCTTAATTACAGTATTAATGGCCATTAGAAAAAGAAAGAGGACACCCAGCTGGTTTGAAACATCTAAGAAAAAAAAAGTCATTACTAAACCTCAGAAAGTATTGTTTTGCTGAAAGTGCTCCAGTCTCTTCACACTGCAAGGGAAACATACACCCCTTTGACCCTTAGGAAAAAAAAAAAAAAAAAAAAAAAAAAAAACACAGA
>JAAGNO010009270.1:57721-71081 GCA_033439905.1 Ceryle rudis | reverse complement strand
TATTTTTATAAAAATAGCTGCTTTCCAAATAATTTTAATTCATTTACATTGTCATATTAAGACAATTTTGTCTGGGCTGAAAAGGCTGTTATTAGCAGAACAGTTCAGAATAGTATCATTTCTCTATGGAATTTGTCTAAGATTTCTGTTCTGTTCTCAAGATTATAATGTTTTATGTGGGCAGTCATGTAGTGCTGGGCAGTATATTCAAGCTAAACCCAAGTTAGGAGGCATTCAAATTATTGGTATCATGTTTTATTTTAAAGGAGACATTATTTTAAAGATGGAATTATGTGCAGTATATTAATTTAATTATAGGGACTTCAATAATCTTTGCATTACTTTTCAACTTCTTTTAACTTAAGTTTTCTTTCTGGTGTTATACTATTTATGAGGATTTGATTACTGTTTTAAAAGCAGGTTTTGATTTTAGAATTTTATTGTTACCTGAAAATTGAGAAGTGTTACTTTGAAGGCTGGATTTTAAATGCAATTATTTTTCACAACAATTTGGGAACCAAATTTACTCAAAATATAGAATTGTTATAGATACTGGTGGTGTTACATAGCCCTGCTTTTCCCTTATACACAGTAGGGTGTTTTACTTTTCACTGGAAGCTGCTGACTATCCTGTGGAAATGGACTGTGCGTTCCAGCTCATTAAGTTAAAAAGGTCTGGCCTTTTTACTTTTAGGGTCTCTTTTTATATGAAAAGTGTGAATGATTCCTGCTGCTCTAGATTTCCTCTTCTGATTCTAAACCAAGGAGCAGCCTTGGACCTGAGACATTGTCAAAATTATACAATTATTTTTCCAGTTTCTCTTAGTGTACAAAGCTAGATGCTTGGCACTTGGAACCTTAATGAAATAGCTGGAAAAATGATTAATAAATTAGCAAGGTTAAACCATGTAGAGAAGCTAGGATTTCTGAGTGTCCTGAGCTAGCTGAGGTGGACTTTTTTAGTAGAAGGTGCTGTTGAGTTAAGCAATGGTGAATGAGATCTAGTTGTATTAAAAATTAATCTGTTCACATGGTACTGCACTTTAATGCAATATAACTGTTATTTATGTAGTCTTTGAAGCTTGGCAAAATTCTATGAAATACCTATAATAAATGATCTTGTATTATTTCTTTCTTTTACATAGTGTTCTAGAAGACCTTGAGTAGGATTTCTTCAGAAAATAAGCGTAATTTACCAAAAAGTAAAAAGAAAATTAAACACCTACACAAATAATCCATGTATTAAAAATGCAATAGGATGACAGTGAACTGATGGAAACATAGAATCACTGAGTTTGGAAAAAGCTCTTAGGATCATTGAGTCTAACTATTAAACTAAAACTAACAAGTCCACCACTAAACCCTGTCCCTAAGCATCATGTTGAACATTATTTTTTTGCTGATCTGGACTTTATTCATGTGCTGAAAAGGCTGTCATGCAGCAGGCAAAGAAGCTGGATAACATTTTTGTAGAAGATACTTAAGTGAGGCATGAGTCTGTGAAGCTAGATCTTGATTACAGTGGCTCTGAGGATGCAACTACTAGGTGGGGTAGTGGTCACAATCAATATCATATAGAAAATTCAACTCTCAAAACTTCATCTTAGAAATTAATAAAAATCTTTATTTTTATTTGGAAAATATTCACCAACATCTGAAGGAACAATGTAGCTTAGAATATTAAAATACTATAGTCTTCTCTTACTTTGGTCAGAATATTTGCTATAATTTTTATTAAAATGTTGTCTATATATTGAGTACAATCTTAAAAGGTTTTAAAAAAACACCGTAGTGGAGGGAACAGTATAACCACTTAACAGAAAAGATGGTCTAAATATTAAATAATTTTTAAATTGTCAGTGCGAAACAATGAAAGAGCTGGAACCAAAACTTAAGAATAAAATCATGCAGAAATATGTGTCACAATAGAGGGGGAAAACAGTTTTTCACAACATACCAATATTTTATGATGAGAACTGTAAGAGTTGAGTTGTGTAACATTTTCCTTTTGTCATGTTGTCATGTTATCCTGTTAAATCCATGACAGTGAACTGTTTTGTTTTGTTTTGTTTTCTGATTTTATTTATTTTTTTATTTCCAGTTCTTGGCTGTTTTGGTTGGTTGGTTGGTTGGTTTGTTGGTTTTTGTTTTGTTTTGTGATAAGGTGCAAATTGAAAATTTGAAAGGGATTTTTTTAAGTAAATTTTACATTAGTCCTATTTGGAAGTGCTCATCTTTTCTTTCCTGTTGAACACAAATGCACAATTAGGGATACAAAGGTTTCCTATGCAACCTTTTTATTGTGTCAGCTAAACTAATTAGGAAATTATTGAGTAATTCTTGTACAAACCTAGGTAATCATGAGTGGACATGGATACCTCTTGTCTACAATAGCATTATTTGCTACATAAGGATATGCCAGCAGTGTTTTATCATGCCTCTTCTGCTACTTACTTCAGTGTGCTCAGCGACTATTAAGGCAGTGAACTTAATACTGCCTCAGAAAAACTGAGTATTTGGAAGAAACATGCAATGAAATGGAACCATTGCATCCAATAAATTTAATTGTGTAACATTTTGAGAAGATTTTATGCATTAGGTTAGGGTGAACTATCTAGAAAATAACATTCATTGAAAAAGATGACCGTTACTTCTTCAGCTAAAAACAGTCTAAGTTGGTGATAATTTAAGAACACACTAAGTGTCCACAGCTATTAAGTATAGAAATGTGTGGCATAAATAATTCCAATGACAATGCTGGCTTCAAAACAGTCATCTGAAAATTCCTTGTTATTACTGTGCTCGTCTGTAGAGGAGTTTCAGGTGATTATATTGGTATGATGAGAAAATTTCAGTAATTCTTTTCTGCTACCCTTTGAATAGAAAACACTTTTTCCCAATATGAGGAAAACATACAAACTTCTAATTGCATCTTCATTTTTAAATTAATGACAAAAATGCCCTTGCATCTAAATTGCACAATGGCAATAATTTTCTTAATTTAAACAAAACTGTTCTTGGGGTAGTTCTGTTTGAAAAAGCATTTTTCTTGCTTTGAAGTTAGTCCTCATCCTGTTGTATTTATACTATGGATTTCACATAAAACATTTACCAAAGTTTTGGGGTTTTTCCCCCTCCTCTTTACTGATTAAACAAACGTGGTAGTTATTTTAGTTGTTATTGGCAAGATAAAACATTTCAAATTTGGTTGTGGATTTGACTCCCCTCTTCCTTAAAATGCTGACTCATAAAAATGCGTAACAAATATTTCCTGACAGAGAATCAGTTACTCTATATGACTGTAAAAATTGGTGATTGTGTCTATGACATCTGAAGCTCTGTTAAAAAGCTGGAAATGTATGTGAAATTGAATAAAGTATTTGGAAGCTATGACAAAATTGAATTAAATATTTGACTCTGTTTTCATAACTGCATTTTGTGAGTTATTAAACTTAGGTAGATATTGTTCTGCCAGTTTTGTTGAAACATGAACAACAGTTCACTAGTATACACAATAGACTAGTTTTCAAAATTGTCTGTCTAAAGTACACATACAAAAGTGTATGAATGTGAAGACCATAATGCATTTCCCATTATAACAATACTTTATATTGCTGTACTACATTCCATTAGCAGGTATCACAATACTTTGCAGCTACTCAGGACTTGAGTCACCCAGTGAAGAAATGTTGCTATTTCTGTTTCAGAACACATGAAAGGCAGAGTGAATGTAACAGAGGCTACCTGCCCTCTAATGACAGTGTAGAAGTTGGAGAGGTGAATCAACTAGGGAGGCAAGTGTGTGATTTGAAGCACTTTCCTTTTTATTGATACTGATATTCAGCAGCTTTCTCATTGCCAATTACCTGGAAACACCAGGTAAATCGACCATTCAGAGTTGCTTCTACTTTATAGCAAATTATCTCTACAGGTCCATTGTACCAATCTTGAAAGTCTCCCTTTCCTTACTTTATTCACATTTTTGCAAAACTCTGTAACCCTTTTGAGAAAATAGCTTCCAGACTATATTTCTTCCTTAGAAAGCTTGCAAGTGTGGCAGATTTTTCCATCTATATTTGTATTATGCAGTGTGTTGTGTAGCATTAGTGAAGGTCAAAATTCAGTGTTTCCCTCCACTGGCTTCCAAAATTGTTACTGAATTTAAATCAAACTTCTCAACCTACCCTCCACAATAATTTGGACTTTTTCTGATGCTAACATGTTTAAATAGCTATTCCCCTGAGCACTGCTACTGCTTCCATACTTTAAAGGCAGTGTAGTAATGGCAGCATGCATTATTTTGTTTTTCTGTGCCTTTGAGAATGAACACAAAGATAGAAAATTAACTGTGTACCTGAAACCTCCTTCCTACTGATAGCTGTACCCTTGGAGAGTAAAGTGGACCCCAGACATCAAGCCTAGTACCAAGGTTAAACCTTCTGTAAAAGTTGTAAGGACAAGCTGTGAGCTGTCTTCTGTCTTTATTCCATATTCTTTCAACCAGCTAAAGAAGGAAATGGCAAACATAGATTTTTCATTAAAAGATCTTAAAATATGGGGAAGGAAGGAGTCTGCAGGAAAAGAAGACAAAGGGAGTACAGGGTTAAGAAGACCAGGACATGGAGCTGAAGACAAAGCAGTGCTAGAAATATAGGATGTATATCCTATTGGATTAGCAAGGTGGGCATCCTAATTTATGAATGTTTAAATGCAACCATGACACTCTGTAATACTACAGGTTTTCATATATAGTGATTTTACAATGCATTACTTCACTGTAGCATCTATGAACTTTTTTCTCAGTCATTAATATTCTAGGAACTTAATGCTTCTTTCCTGCATTCCCCAAAATAACTGAGTCTCTGATCTGGCAAACATCCACTCTAATATCATAAATTCAATGCTATATATGTTCCACTGAAATTTTAAGTGTTGTTTTTCTATAGTTAAACTATGACACCAGCGTCAGAGTGGTGTTTTAAAGCCTCATCTCTTTCAATTTTTTTTTTTTTTCTAAAAATTATTAACCAACCAGTGAAATTGTTCGCTATGAGTGATGCTGACTCTTAGAAGTTGTATGCTAAGTTTTATAAGAAACTAGGATGTCTTTTTATCACCAGCCTGATGAAATAGTCCCTCTTTACCTATAAAAATGCAGAACTCTTATAATTCCAACTGAAAAAGAAATCCATTTGGTATGGATTGTTTTTTCCCCAAATAATTTGAGTAAGGGTACCTGGATTCCTGTAGTGAAAGCAGGTTTAAACCTGTGATTTTCCATACATAAGTGCACACATTTTCTTACAGTGTTTAGAGAGAATATGTAAAAAAAGAGTATTGATGGAGTATTTCAATCAGTGAGAAGGGGGAAAAAAATTAAAGGGATTCTTTACCGGTTAATTCATCGTACAGAAATGGCTTTTGCTAGAGACTGTTATTTTGCCAACTGAGGATATATTCCATCTGTATCCCTAAGATGGCTTTCGTATGCTGAAGAAAATTTAGGTATTTTGCTTCAGTGTAGTACCTACTTATTGATTAGGGCTAAAAAGATAATTGATTTGAAAAAAAAAAAAAGATGAAAACATATAATTTGCTGGCTTAAATTAGCATTTGATATACTACTTCAGTTCAAACAAATACTTGGCTCTGTTGTGTATTAGAAGAGTATTAAAGATTTATCCTATCAGGAATATAGATTCAGCAATTACTAACACGAAAAAAACCACAGATGTGATAGTACTCAGAAATAGTAAAGATGATTAGCAGAATATGAACTTAGTTCCTTGTTTGAGGTGCTTGTCATTTTACTTTATATTTTTGTATTATACATTTTCTTTCAATACTTTTGCTGTCACGTTATATAAAAATGCAATCATATAGTTGCACAGCTGCATAAAACTATCACAAAATGCTTATCTAACAGAATGATTAAGTGTTCTGATATGTCCAAGGATATGTATGGTGTGTTAGAAAGGAATGGAGATAAAAATGAAATTTGCAAATGTTGTGAAAGTCTGACTATAAATCAGATAGTTACTTTCACAGCAAGTATGAGTAAATTCTTAGGAGGTGGATTTATTGGTGTCAGGAAACATTATTCATTCTCTTCCATGGTCATCTTTACCTTGCAGTACACACAGGGCCATTATTTTTTAAGTGTTTTTTTCTAGTGGTATTCAAATCTCGCTTAAAGAAAGTCTCTGGACTACTTCTGTAGCATTAAATTAATATGTGATAATGAACACAGTTCTGTATGTCCACACAGTGAACGAAAGAATGCTGCCAGTAATTTCAGTCATGTAATTAACTTATGTAGATGGATGACTATGCAGTCAGTTATATTGCGTCCAAAAGCCATTCATCTGTAGGGCAAGGGATGTTAGAAAAAAAACCCACAAATTCTACTGAATTAAGTCTAGAGGAGTCAGTAAGACAGTTTATCTTAATAACTCTGACACTGCATATAAAAGGTGTTACTAATATGATTTGCAGAAGAATTTCCACAGAAAAATAACTGAAAATACACTTTTTTTTTTGCCCCAGAAGAGTAAGAATGTCTGCCTTAGACTTGGAAATATCAAGGCAGCTTATTTGGAAGACCATTCAAGAGAAATTTAAATGTTTTGGGTTTTTGTTTTTGTTTTTTTTTTAATGTCCTCTCTCAATTACTTAATTAGTAACTTAATCTCTTTTTTTCAAGGTGTGTTGCTTTTCACTTTCACTAGTTAGTTGTTGTTAATCATTCTCAATTTTGATTTCTTTCCCCTAGTGTTCCTTATTATTTTCTGGCTACCAAATCCCCTGAACAGCAGAATATTGTTATAATTCCTATTGGCAAAGGGAAAATTGATACCATAGCAAAGTTTTCCAACAGGATATTTCTTTCTGTGGCAGTGAGGTAGGTAATGAACAGTGTGCTGAACACAGGTAACTGAAGGGCCAGATGAAAATCAGCAGTGCCAGTCTAGTGATCTTCATTGATGGGCCATGCAGTCATCCATGAGAATATTTATCATAGGGAACTGAAGTATCATGAAAAGTGGTTGCTTCGCAGGCTTATTCATTCCTGCAGCTTTTCATCCACTTTTTCTCTGTGGCTTCCTGTTTCCTTTCTTTATTTGTTGGCCATCTCACTTCTCTAGGGAACCTCTAAAATGGACACATCATATTGTATATATAGCCATCTATTTATTTTCATGCCAAAAATTTAACTTCTTACATCACTTATGAGGGAGACATTCTTTACAGATTCATTCCCAATTTACTCTGATTTTCTGCTGAACAGTTGTGCCTGTACAGCCTTAAAATCCCACACAGTTTTGTGGTTTAAAAAACCCCAAGAAGATTATCTTAGTCTAGGGGATATTTTGAACTTGCAATTAAAATGAATTTACAAATGTAGCTGTGTTGTTTCATCATTTTTCAGTAACGACACAAAGAAATTCAGTGAACCTGCTGTCTGTTCTTTCATTAGGACTCACCAAGATGCATGTAGCAAATAAACTTCTCTGCTAAGTAACAGGTCTTTCTTTGAAACCCCGGTGAGTTTCAAAATATTAACTTGTACACTTCATAAGGCAAAATCTGATCTGCATCTCAGTTATATTCCCAAATGTGATACCATCTCTTTTAAGTGGTAAAATATTTAAAAGTAAAAAAAAACAAACAAGCAAACAAAAAACAAACAAACAAACAGCTTGACGTAGTTATTGAATTGCAAAGAATGTGTTAAATGACAACGGGTCAGAAGCATTATTGGCTTGCAAGACTGAAAGGGTTGTGTTGTAATGAGAGTTTTGTTCACCATCATCCTATTTTTATGCTGGTGATCTAGTTTTGTGATGCTTTTAACAAGCTCCTCTCAAAAGAATTCATCTCTGTTTGCTTGTTACATATTTTCTATTTATCTCTTGTCATGTTGTGAGCTCAGTTTCCATAATTTTTAAAATTGCTAATGCTTGCATGTTTACGATGAAAGTAATATGAAGAATGAACTAATACAAGAGTTGAGGTGATTATTATCTGTATAAATATTACAGAATCAGTCAATGTACAGTTTTGGTTTTAATATCTTTTCTTAGATGCAGGAGATTTCTGTTTTCTTGAATATTGGAAGGCTTAACCACGAAGATAGGAAATCCTCCAAATCCTACATAACATTTTAAAAAGTATGAGGTCTCTTCCTAACTGCAGCATGAGGAAGACAAGACATTTGACAGCCTTCTAGAGTTTGTGTCTTCTGAAGTGTCTTACTAACTTCAGTTTATTATTAGCATCTTATTTTATTAGTCGACATACTTTTATATTCAGTCAAACATTAAAAGTTTCTTTCTTGTTAGTTTTGGGTTCGTGGTGTAAAGAGGACAGAAGAAATTTACAAAAATATAGACATGGTCCCATTATCCAATTTAAAACCAGATATAACAAAACTAACTATAGTTATGTAAAAGGAAAATGTAACCACATAATGGTCACATTCATTATTCTACATAGCCAGCTGTTGGATGCTTGCCTTCACATCATTTGTTCTGTATGCAAGTTATTTTGTATCTTTTATTAATTACTTGAAAAGAGATTTTAATGTAAGGTGGTATTGATTTGATTTACTGTGATTTGGGCAAGGAGAATTAAGGTCTTTCATCTACAATTTGCTAAAAACTGATTAACCTGTTAATCTCTACAATTCCCCCTTGTGATTTACAAAACTGTCTTCATTATCCAACCTGCACATCTATACAGTCAAAAATCTTCACATTTTCTAGTTCTTGTTTATGAGCTCCCTGTTCTCTGAATCTCTTAAGAAACCTCATAAGAAACTCCCCTGGAATCCTTTGTTAAAATAGCAGATCACCTACTTTGGTAAAATCTTTCTGGTGCCTTCTGGACTTACTTATTAGCAGTCCAAGTATGGAGAGATTACTGAAGTAAATGAAGTCTTTATGAGAATGAGTGCTCTGAATTTTAAGTGCACGATTTGTAGAACTGTCGTTAGTTTTTTTTCAGTATTTGATAATTGTACATTTACATTTGTTTTTGTTTTTCCTCTGCTAAAAAAAATACAGTTATCTCCACATTTTTTTTTTTTTTAATTTTTGTTTGTATGTTTTTGTGTTTGCATCAGTCATTTTATTAAAGACTGAGGCAAACTGACATGAAATACTTAACAGAAGAAATCATTTGTATCAACTGTCAGAAAAAAAAAAGTGATGTAAGAAAGAGTAAAGATACATTCTGAATATTTCTGGATTTCTCTTTTTTTTTTTTTTAATTTTTACCTAATATCCAACAAAATATATTTCAAAATACCTCAGAAGCTATAAAGCTAAAAATTATCTTAGGCAGGCCTGTGAATAGAAACATATGTGGCTGGTTCAAGACAGGTTACACTAGTATACTCCTAAAATCATGTTACTAAGGTTGAAAAGGTAAAAAAAGAGAAGTGCCAAAAATTGCATAAAGCTTTTTACTCTTATACTTTCACTGTAAGAGTTATTTACAGGCGAACAGGGTCCTACAAGAGGGCCCTGCAAATTTTCACAGAGGGTGTTTTTTTGTTTTTCTTTTTTATCTGACACAACATAGGACTACGTTAGAACAGGAAAATAATATAGTGACGAAGTATGAGGGAAAGGAAACAACTTTCAGTAAAGAGAAAAATTAATGTCATTTAACTGAAGACTTTTGAATGAAAGCTAATGTCATCTTTCAAGGATTTGAAGGTGTGGTGATTAAATAGTGAGGACAATAGTGAGAAGAGTTTAGTAATTAAATTTTAGTTACCAGTCACATGATTCAACACTACAAATGAAAAAATTAAGCTCAATATTTGCAATATTTTTCTGTTGGCAAATTCTGTTAGAGGTAGGTGAAAATATGGGGATACCTTCATTTGATTCATTTGATGCTACACTTGACAAAATGCTTGATAATCAAGTACAGAGAACAAATCTGTATTAAGAGGATTTAAGCACCTAATAAATCTTCTTATTTTTATTCTGAGCACAGAATAAAATGGTCACCTTATGAATATACAGGCCAGGACATTAAACCACAGTTTTTCTTGATTAAAAGATTTAGTCCATTAATCATGTTAAGACAAAAAACCCACTTCCTTATTTTTCTATCCAATTTTTTTTTGAAAATGTCACTGTGGTTTTTGTGTATCACTGAATATGGTTTTTAAGATTTAAGTGAGCTTGGTTTTCCTGTGTCAGATCCAGTCATTTTTATGCACAATGTCATGAAAGGACAGCACAATGAAAATATAAAAAGCCTAGCTTGTTGCATATGTATGGCTTGTGAATAGCTGAAACTAAATTTCGTCAATTTGCGATGTCTAATATACAGTTGGGATTACATCAGATTTACCCTTCAACTATTGTAAGGGAAGAGGAATACATGTTAAATGAAGCACTTTTTAAAAAACTTGATCTCTCTACTCCTCCTTTAAATCTATTTTTTCTCAGTGTCCTACTTTTAGCTGCAGTTTACAATAACAGGGCCATGGTATTTAATTCCTATAAAATGTCACAAATGGTGTCATTCATTAACTTTGACAAAAATGCTGGCATTGCTTTGAACCAATGGATTCAGTTCTGTCTGTGTGACCTCAGTAGATTGAATCAGCATTGTTGAATTAAATATTTTGAAGATTTTTTTTGACTTTGTAATATTCACTAGTTATGCCTGAGAATAAAAACTTTGTGCAATGAAAGTTCTTCCTATATTAGACAATTTCATCAAATAAAAGTCAAAATCTGTTCCCTTTTATTTTCTGATAATTGAATTTGGCAACAGTTAAGCAGTATAACTTAAAATAAACTGGATTTTTCAGGAAATATATTTTATTCAAATGCCATTCTTACACCACACATAAAATTATTTTGAGCACTTTATATTAAATTAATTACATTAGTCTTAAATGTGAAAAGTGTTAAAATTATTTTATTGCAATTGTTTCCAATACATAAAAACAAACAGGAAAACAAACAAACAAACAAAAAACAAAACAAACCAACCCTCTCTTTGGTCATTGTCCTAATTCTATTAGGAAGCAAAGTAAAAATATTAATATTTTTGTTAAAAAAGATGGAAAGGTCAGCAAACAAAAATAGCATATGTAAATGATCTGCAACACTGAGAATATCTCTCTATTAAATATCAGTGCTTAAAGCTCACATCCACCAGTTAGATCTGGATGTATGTGGGTGTTCATTATATATGTTGCTATCTAGCCCGAAGTTGATTTTCAAAGGTAAGCAGCAATTTCACTTATGGAAGTACTAGACAGCATCAGCATTCATTTACAACACTTCCTGCAGTGACAGTTATAAAGGCCTGCAATTTACAGCCAAATTTTTTGGCTTAGTCCTTCAACCCCGATTATTTCTTTTCCTTTGTGAATTAATGAGTGAAAGGGGTAAAGGCAAAACAGGGTTCTCTTTGAAGACCTTTTGCTCTCCCCTTGTACAGAAGCCAACAGTACAGATGAATCCATATCTCCTTGGGAGCTGGTCTTTTTATTCTTTCATCTGCATTGAACTCTAGCTGTAAGCTGCAACAATACTGTTTATAATCTCAGAGGGCAGTGCTAAACTTCAGTATAATGGAAATAACCTTACCTGGTTGAAACTGTACGTGAAATAAGACATGCACAAGTTTCATTTAGTCCAAGAGGAAAACTTACCAATGCCTTACACATAATCAGTCAAATTTAGTTTGTTAGATCCCTCAACTGCAACAGAAGGTAGAGAGACCAGGGAAAAGGAAAATACAAAATCACAAATATATGCAAGGTAATGATGTGGTTGACATCAGCTGGGTCACTCAGTCCCAGCCCAGAAGAGAAAAAAAATGGGTATGCCTCCACTTTTGCATGTCTTACATATTCTTCCTTGCCTCAGGCCCTCCCCTCCCATATTTATTATTTCCTTTTACAAATATGTACTCTGATGTAATTTGCCATCTGCTCTGAGTCTTTTAGTCATGGAGGAGGTATTATCACAAGAATAATTGTGATAATTGCACTTTTTTATTTGACATTCTGGAACAAATTTTGGCTTATGAACTCATAAAGGTTCTACTGTATCTGACCCACCTCTGTAACTGACCAAGCTCTATGTCTCACCATGGCAAAAGGAAATGCTTCTCAGATAATGCCTGATCAATATCTGCAGTCCATACACCTTGTACCGCCACAACAACTACAGTATTTCATTATCGTTGTTAGAGGGACATCTCTGCCCATTCTATTTAGCATCTATATACAGTTCTCTTGTCCATTAATTTTCTGTCATTTTAAACCTGCTGATACTGTCTGCAAATGCAGTTTCTTATGGCAACAAATTATAGAAGTTCACTGCCTGCAGTGTCAGGGCTTCGGCACATGATGAAAAGACACAGCAATGATAAGTTTATCCATTAATATTCCAGGTGAATCAAAGTAGTGAAAACCTGAAGAAGAAATGTTTTCTGATGTTACAGGTATGTTGCATTCTACACCACTAGAGCATGGTAGTTGGAGCAGCGTGCATCTTTTGAATTTCAAACCACTCTGCCTCTATCAGGTTTTCCTGAACAACTGCTTTTGATGAAATGTTCATCTATGCCCTCTGACAGTGTTTGATCCTTTAAAAGCTATAATCTGATCTGCAACAGTAAAGTTTAGATGCCAAAACAAATACTGTCATGCCTGACTTGGTATGAAAGAATCCATCAGGCTGTCCAAAATAAATTGCATGAAACCCAAATATATTCTGAAGGTTTTTTTCAAGGCATCTTCAGAATCTTTCTTCTCATCCACTTTCTCCATATCTTGAATGTCCAGACATAAAAGTAATCGGTAAAGCATCCAAAAAATGTCTCCAGAAATCTCTATTCAGTGAAATCTTGAAGAAATTAATGTTTTATTATCTTGAGAAACAGGGAAGAATGCACTGACAAATATGGGTAATTTTTTTAAAACTGAATTATTTTTTAATTTCTAGATGTCTATTCAATGACATGCAAGGTTTTGAAGTATTGATGTATCTTAAGATAAGTTTTTATTTTTATGTAGAAATAATGGTATAAGAGTCTTCACAGAAGCCTGGAAATAAAGATCTATATTCTTTAATAACTTATGTAACAGTTTCTGGTATCACATAACCTGTTGATTAAAGCACACTTTACAGTATATACCTTTTTATCAATGACATGTAAAATCACCTTCTCACTTGGTAAGATGCTCTAAAACATAGAAGATCACCTGTTTCATCAACTCCTCTCCTCTCCTCTCCTCTCCTCTCCTCCCCTCCCCTCCCTCTCCTCCATCCTCCCCTCCTCCTTCCTCCCTATCTACCTCCTTCTCTGCTTGTTC
>JAAGNO010009270.1:28711-38745 GCA_033439905.1 Ceryle rudis | reverse complement strand
TCAGTTAAAGTTTTAGAATTCATTTCTAATTCATGACGGTTGATTACTTAAAACATTTAATTAACTCATGTTTCATGTAGCAAAATGCACCCTGCATTGGTGCAGCATCACGTGTGTATAGATCCATCAAGAAAAGTCTATCTGGTGTCTGATGCTGCATCAGTGCAGGTTTTCCAGCATCTAAAAGGACATAAGACTTACTATCTCTATTCCTTTTCTTATTCTGTCTTGTTAAAGCACCTATTTTATTAGCCATTTGTTGTTGTGCCTTTCTTTCTGAAATCCAACTAGAAAACTACACCATTTCTCTGTCACCCTTTTCCCCTCTGCTTCCTTCAGCTCTCTTCACATCTCTCTCTCCCCCCAAGTCTGTCACCCAATGTGCAGACATATATCAAATACGGTGACATAATACAACGCACTAGAAATTATTCAATTATAAGCTGAAATCATAAAAAATAATATAATAAATTTTCTTTTTAAAATATTATTTTGAAGTGATGAATGAATTTTTATCGAAGCATAAACATGCTGGTTTTATTTTGTAGGTCTGGTTACTTGCTATTTTGTTTAAGTCAATGTAAAATGTGTCATCAAATTATTTGTGCATTTTTGAAAGTTATACAAGCTTTTATAGTTTCCATATTTTAAGTGCTTGAAGGTCTAATGTCTTCCTTTCTGCACTGCAAAAAGATATCAAGAAAAGTTCAAAGGTATCAGAAAAGGTCAAGATATTGGGCAAAGGAGAATGGTTTCATTTTTCAGTCACTTTTTCACTCCTGGGTCAGTTTATGAGCAGTAAAGCAAACTCATAAACCTGTTGAAGTGATAATCACACAAATATGGTCTGAGTGCTTGAGTGTATACTTTAGGTAGAAGGCAGTGAAGAAAGAATAAAAAAGGCAACTAAAACTTAATCAAATTTAGTGCTCTTTAAGTTGATTAGAAGAAAAGAAAATGAAAGCCTGCAGTATGACGGAATATTTTCTGCAGAATTCAAAATAATTCTAGAATCCTCTTCTATTTAGTTTACATCAGTTTCAATAAAGCTAACTAATATTTTTAAACATCCCTTGTTTTAGGGCAAGGCAATTTTTTCCAGGTTGCATTATAGTCATGGGATGAGCCTACAGTTTCCAAAGTGTTTGACGAAGTCATTTGTGTATCAGCTAGCCAAAACTTATTGAGGCTTGACAGATCTGTAGTGTTGGATAAGACTGAAAGAATAATGGGTGAAAATCTGCAAAGGACTCTTGTGTTGAAATGCTTTTTATATTTTATTTTGTTTTAAGCATATACATAAAAGAACTACTGTTTTTGTATGGTCGTGTTTGGCCTAGAGTAACTGCTCTCTAAAGCACATAGGGCAGGGTTACTACATGAAATTAATGTTAATTCCCTTTGTAAAGGAAACTCAAAGAATAATTGTCCTTCCTGAGATAAATTTTGTCTTTATGCTTCTTTGGGAATGGAATTCCTAGATACATCCCTAGAAAATTTTCACATTGCATGTAATTAATATATGAACTTTTTCAACTTTTCCTGTGAGTCTCTGTCTTTACATAATTTTATATTGCCCTTCTGTGCTTTACAAGTTAGGTGCTGTCAATCACTTTCCAAAAGAGGGATGAGAAGCAAGATGGGAACATGAAATTTATTTTAACTAGTGACCTGAATGAGGACTTGAATGAGCCCAGATGCCCAAAGCTGAAATAAATGAGTCTTAACTCATTGTACATACCTTTCAAGTGCAACACTGAGTACAAGAATTATTCTGTTTTGTGTGTTTGACCAGGTAACATTAAAGCATCTGCTTAAATTACAGAATGCCAAGGGATTCAAAATTAGAGCTTTGAAATGTTATATTTAATTTATACCAAAGCTTCTGAGAGAATGTGTTTTGTATTCCTAAAGTATGTATAAGCAGAAATATATGCTAGTCTCTGAGCTAAAAAGTGGAGGCATCACAGCAATCTCTTTGGGGTTTTTTTTGTTTGTTTGTTTGTTTGGGCTTTTTGTTTGTTTTGTTTGTTTTGGGTTAGTTGTTTTTTTTAATGATATATGATATATATTTATTTTCTTGTGTCTTCTGGAATTCTTGAACCACAAGAGTTACAGTTAGCCAGTGCTTAGCACTAAAAAGAACAAGGGACAGGGTGAAACCCTGACAGTGTGTGTTCGAGCGTACTGACCTTGAATTAGGTTTCATGAGTGAGAACTTTAGATCAGCTTTTTTTTCTTTTATTTTGTCAAAAACTCATTTTGATCACATCATTTCAAGAATGACACTTAGCCAATGTATTTCACAACTTTAGATATAATTAGTTGCTATTACATGTAAACCTGATGTAGAGACAGAGGCTGTATGTGTAAAGGAAGTTCTGTGTAGCTAGAGAGAAGATTTAATCAGATTCTTTTTAAAAATAGCTCTTATATATCTATTTTTGAAAGTTACAGCTCGGCTGATTTTTTTTTTTCTCTAATTAAACAAAAGCTATTAGGTACACAATAGTGTAACTCCTTGCTTACTCCACAGAGTTTCTGAAATAAGACTCATTATTTATGTTAAGATGAATACAAACAAGCACATGGAAATAGCAGACATCAAATATTATGTCATTACCATTTTTTCCCTCAAGAATTAGAGATCATGTCATATTTTGTGTTAATGTATAAACTAAGACTTTATAAAGACAACATTAATTACCACAGTGTGCTACAAAATGCATTTCATTGTCCATAGAAAATAAGATAACTACATACAAAAGTAATGACTATAAAACATTTATGCATATAGTCAGCAGTACTCTTAGAGATTCTCACTAATTATCTTCCTTAAATGGAATTATTTGTGACGACTATGTCCAGTATATAAAAAAATGTATACTTTGGGGAGTAGTGACAGAGACCAATTTTAGGTGTATGAAATTAGTCTTTCTAGAACCTTTCTGCTGTACATGGGTCTACAAAGCCCTGCTGCAGGGCAGCTCAGAGCTCTCAGCTGGTGTTCCTCATATGATATCAACCTCCAGAAGAGCCTTTTCCAGCATTAGCAGAGATAAACGTTACAGATGTTATCTATACCTATGATTAACCTTTCTGAACTCCTTCACAGGGAGCACAACGTGAGATATGCATTCCTCACATGTGGGTAACAACCTCTGTCTGACACCAGTGTAAATGAGAATGACAAAAAGCTTTGCCAAGTTGCTTGAGCTAATGGATTGAAAAAAAACCCCCACTTTTCCTAAATACCATTCCTTCTTAAGGTAAAACACACATTGCTGATGCAAAAACCCCATAGTTTTCACAGTTTCGTGTAAATTTAGCCTAGTCCTGTTAGGAACAGGCGGTGCTAAGTCTCTCACGGTGTGTGTAGTTTGGCTATGGAACTGCCAGTGGACACTGGAATCAATCTTCCGGGACTAAAAAACTTATAAAACATGCTGGAACAATCCCAAATTGTTTCCTTTTTCTCCTCTATTTTCCTTTTTTACTTTTAGTTGTGGCAAAACAATGTTGATAACTTATTTAATTTCTTATTTTAATCCTGAAATAAAGTACTCAGTAATAATAGGAAAATACTTCAAGATGATTAGTGAATTGAGCAATACTTTATCAGTGCCATCTAGTGTACATAATTACAAAACAAGACTATAGAAGATTTTTTCTATTCTGCATTTCTACTAAGTTCACAAGTTACTACTGCAAGTGAAGTTCTAAATGCTTGTTTTTGATATCAATGCCACTTCAGCAAATATTTATTTCTCAGCTAAACATTTTATCATGAGGTTTCAAAATTGTCTTCTGAAGAGTAGTTATTAGAAAATGGTTTGGGAAGCCTTATGTTTCGTTTGAAATTTCAGTAATAACTTAATTTTATTCCTAAGAGAGCAGTGGAGATGAATAGTTTTATTATTCACATCTGCCTGTATACCTCAGTAGGCTGAGTCAGCAAATTATTTGCACTTTGTAAGAATCATAAAGAAAACTACCAAAACTGTAAGATTGGCAGTCTAATGAATACACTTTCATAAAAATGTCCGACTTAAAAAGTAAGACGAGATAATATATTTCATATCATAGCAGTAGAATTGTAGGATATTAAGTGGGCTATCATAGTGTTTTTTCACGAGTGACTTCATTATTTTCTGCTCAATGATTTTCAGCAAAATTAAGCTACTCTTTCCCTTTCTCTCTTTGCATAAACATGAGGAGTTCCATTTTGATTACTGATCTCCTCAATACTAGAAAAAAAAAAAAAAACCCAAACATTTATTAATATCAGAGGAAGGAAGAGTAATTAATTTCATAATTCTTGTACTCCACATTTCTTGGCTGGCCACTGACATTATGACTCTTGAAGGAACTATGTTGTGAAATTACTCAAAACATTGACCTTATTTCAGTCTTTCTCTGAGAGGAAAAACATGGAAGAAAAGATTTAGGTTGCCACTTTAGTTTTGTTGAAATATTAATCTCCAAGTTATCAAATTGTCAACTTTTCTGAAAAACAAAACCAAAACCAACAACAACAACCAAACAAACAAAAACAAACAACACCCCCCCCCAGCAAACAAACAAAAACCAAAACTAATTTAGTTAAAGGGGGAATAAAAAATATAAAGTGCAATGTCAGAATTCCTGTGCTCTGTGTTATGCAAAATTTTCTATATATGCAAAGATATGGAAAGAATATTACTATATTCTTTGTTGCTAAACTGTGTAAACATAAAGTCCATTCCAATAGATGAACTAGAAACAATTTATTGATTTGGTTTCTCTCTCGCTGAAACTGAATATTTATACATATATGCACACTTACATACATATATATGTGTATATCTGAATGTCAATGTATATATCTGTATATGTATGAATAGGTATCTATTTATGTTATCTGGGAATGAGAAGTTTTTGTGAGGGGAGTGGTTAAGACTGACCACTTTCAATCATTATCATGTAAAATGATCGTCTCTTAATCATCTTATGAATTACCTGTGTGTGTATAGAGCCACAACTTTGATGCAATTCATCCTGCAGGGAAGGCTATGGTCTGTGAAAGTTCTTAGCCACAGAGATCATAGTGATGAGATCTGAGAGCCCTTCAACAAGGGATGCAAGAACAGAAGGGGTTTTTTTTCTGTCTCTTTGTGTCTGCTTCTGCTCCTCCAACTCTTTCTCAAATGAAACAGTGCAATCTTCCTCTCCTTTGGGTAGTTTGAACCTAAAACTAAGGAGACTGTCTTACTCAATATTCTGAGAAGCCATACTCTTAAACGTAAGACTTGATGTTTTTTCTAGTTTACATAAAAAAATATTTTATGCAAAATGGAGCAAAATGTCAAATCTCTGGAACAAAATAGGAAAACAAAGAATTTTTTGTTTGAGAGTGACATCAACCTGGGCACTTTGACCACAGTCTCACTCCATTCATTTGTTGAAGATGATTGCACTGAATATTTATTTTCTTTAATTATTTTGTATATTTCAGTAATATGGTTAGTAAGTTGATTAATTACCTGAGGTGATTAAATTGGAAAACCTTAGTCTCAGTCCCCATACAAGCAAACACTAGATTCCTTGTTTAAATAGTGTGATAAATTCATATCAATAATCCACAAATGTACCTGGAAAGTAAATACTTCCCTGAAAACTGGACACTGTAGGTGTGGTTACAATAACCAAGGAGGAATATCTAAGTCTGACACATACAAAATTGGTACTTATCAAGAAGCAAGCTAAAAAAGATTCTAGACTAGTTGTTACCAAATCCACTTTTAATAAACCTCTTTCGCCCATTTAATCTCAATTTGCCAATATAGTTCCAGAGAAGCTGAAAGTGCTTTTTTGGAGATGTGTTATTAACCTTTTGCTGAGAAACAAAATGTTAACCTTTTCTACTTAATATACACTGTACTTCTAAAGAATTGCATAAATAATAATTGCTTACCAAATGCCTATATATATTTAGGAGTGTCTACTGATCAAAATGATTACTTAATTGGATTTTTTTCTTATTTTTAGAGGGTGTCAGTTAAAGCAAATTCCACTGTGCATGTAAAATGGAATTCAACCTCATTTGGTTAAATGTCCAAACACAACAAAATTAAACAAAGCTAGCAGCTAAGCTAAGTACTAAATTAGGTAATACTATGTAAGATATTTTGTGATAATATTTATGTAGTTCTGTTAAAAGTTTTCTTACTAAATAGGGTATTTTGTGGTACTACTGGTTGCAGAAGGAATTTTTAGAAGAAATTTAGTCTAGTTTTGCTCTGCTATGCAATCTTAATTTTAACTGCAGTTAATGAAGAACATTTAATATCTGAAGTGTTCTGGAAGGAATCCTGTACACCATACTGTCTTTACAGAAATAATCAGCTGATAATAGGGAGTTTTAAGTACCTGATTTTGATGATACAGACCATCATTTCCTTTAATAGTTGAGTATTTTCTTACATTTTTTTTTTTTCCTATATCAATTATATTCAATAGAAAGATGATACCAGACTTGCCAAAATGTTTTGCATGTGCTAGGCTTCAAAATCTTGACATGTAACAGTGCCTGTAACTGTTTGCTTTACAGTTACTATTAATCTATTTCAAGCTTTAGAGAGAACTAGCTTTTTTCCTTTTCCTTTCTCTCTTTAATGGCTGCATCTGGCTCTTACTAACTTCATTATTTCCTAAAATCACAGTATAATGTACCTTCATTTCAGAATAGAAGAGAGAAGGAAAGAAACTCACTGAAGCTGATAGAGATGTTTTCTCTTTTCATATGTTTAGGTTTCACCCTATCTAAATGTTAAAATGCTCATCGCGGTTATTGTGGAGATAGGTTGTGCATGTGTCCTTCAAACTCGAAACAGTGTTGTCTATCATAGTGGCATGTTTGTAATGCAAGTTCATAAATATCTTAGTGATTCAGTGTCTGCAAAATGAGAACTGATGTAAGGTAACTGGAATAGCTCTAAAACTTCTTAAATTTATTCCTTTCTCACCTGAATGTGTGATTGCAATGTAAAATAGGTGAAAGATTTTGAAGGTACAGCGATGATGAATTCTTACTTGGCACTATCATTATCTTTTGACACCTTTTCTGACACTTGGAATGTTTGCTGGATAGTATGAAAATGGTCTGATGTGGGTAAAAAAGCCGTGTGCAGTCTTCACAGCTAATGCAGTGTGCCATTGTGCCTTGTTGTCACCTGCCTACACTTAATTAATAAGCATCTGTTTTCTTGTATTTACACAAGATACAAAATAAAATGCCTAAGTTTAATTCTTTTTTCCATCTGTGACATGATGCTTCCTCCCCCAATTCAACAATTATTACCAAGAATATGAAAAATTCAAATATATGGAAATGTAGAGCTCTTTTTGTTCAAGAAATAAAAAAACATAGCTTCATGCCTTAAATATGTAAACAGATCACCCATGTTAATGGAAAGCTCTACTGTTGTGGAAAGTATTTTATAGACTTCTAAGAAATCATAAAATAAAAATACGTGCATGCTACCTGAATAACTATTCTGACAATCTTTAATATGTTACAAGGTAATATAGATCTTTTCAGAAACAAGGATCATTATGAATCTTTGTTTGAGTTACTGAATATTGAGGAGCATGAAAGCTGCTAACATGGATTTATATGTAAGCTAATGGTTAGTAACTACTGAGGCTCTATTTATGCATATATCTGCTCTATAGGTGTGTAGATAGAAGCAAAGAATATTAATAATATAACATTTACCAATGAAAACGGGCAGTAACCATTATATCACCCTGGTGATTGTACAGATACTTCTGATAGCCTCCATTTCTTCCTTATCAGTATGTTAAAGCTTTATTGCATGGATGCCTGTTCCATACTGTATAGATTTCACTCACCTATATATGGTACTTTCTAACAAAAACTCAACCTTACTAGCTCTCTGTCATTAGTTTAAATTAATGAATGTTACCAAGAATCACGATCTTCAGTAATAAAAATATTGCACTATAAGTTTCATGATTTGTTCCCTGGAAGAAATTACAGAATCTGTGATTTTAAGATTTCTCTAATAATTGAGTGGGTTATTACCCTAGCATTAATCCATAATTAACTAATTAAACCTGGAAGTATAACACAACATATTAACATTTCCAAAACTATTTTTGCTGTTATTGAAAGATTAGACTTTAGAAATCTGGATAGTTTTTTGCTTGTTTGTTTGGGTTTGTTTGTATTTGTTTGTTCTTTTTTATGAGGTTTATGAAATCAGGTTTGAAGCAGCAATGGGTGGAATACTTGCTTTCAAGATGCCATAGAACTTACCTATCTCCTGATCTTTCCTATTTCATGACTAAATTAGCAGAACCATTCTATTATATTACTATACCAGGAGCATATTTATTACTTCTGATGCCATTGCTAGGAGTTTCATGTTGATTCACCAGGTATCAAAACCAATCCCCATATGGCCACATTGTTAGGGAAATTACAATAATGTTTTGGATGATATGCATGACAGCATAAGTAGTTGAGGAACTATGAGTTTGAACACAGAAAGATCATTCTTACTTTACTTGAAAAAGTTTGTATCTAAGTTTTAAGTTTGGATATTGTGATGTAGGAAGTGAAAGGAGGAGAAAATAAAATGAGTGTGTTTTCTCCTTCAATAAAACATGTCTGTGTTTAAGAACTTTAGTCAAATAAATAAGTTGTTGAGAAGTAGATGGCTCCTACGATGGACAGCAGAGTGTATCAATCTTCACTTTCATGTTTCCTAGTCAAATTATTTTCCATGTCTGTTATTAGTTTTTAAACAGTTGATATGCACAACTTTCTTGCCAAGTTCCATGACATAAGGATTTTTGCAGACCACATTGTTGTTAAAAAACAAAACAAAACCAAACCAAAACCCAAAACCCAAACCAACAAAAACCAAACCAACAAAAACATAAGTGAAAAAATAGTACAAATATCTGGCACTTCTGCAAGGACCACCTACTGCCCTGCATATTCCATGACAGGAAGGACTAAATCATACCCTTACAATAATTGTTCTTAATGCTGTGATAAGGGAACATTTTTGAAAAATGCATTTAGGTGCAAACAGGCTTTTTGTTATGACTCACATCAGAAGATAGTAAAAAGTGTGTATGGATGTTAGTGATTCCCTAAAGTTTGCAACTGAGAGAAAAAAAAGTAAATTAGGTGTTTAATTTGCATCCCTTCTGATATTAAGCATATTTTACAAATATCTAGAAAACTTCAACAACCAGGCTGATCATCCAAGATGTAACATTCAGTCTTACTGTCTGCATACCCTTAGGAAATAATACAGAAATCACATGGAAAGTTCAAAATTATCTATAGTGAGACAAATTCGGTAACATTTTGATGTGCCAAAAGCATGCCGACTGATGTTACCTGAGTACTAACCATCCAAAATCAAAATGGGCATAAAAGTTCCAGGGGGAAAAAAAAAATATATGAGGAACAAAAAGTACACTTTTTCAGTTATTTTATTTTCATTTTCAACATAGCCTGCCACTGAGTTAAAATTTTTATTGCTAAGGAAGGGAAAGATAGTTTGAATTATGAAACAGATAAGAAGCTACCAAATCAAAGACTTTCAAATCAAAGAGCTGCCAAATAGCAAGCAGGTTCCCCAGAGAGCTAGAATTACAATTGAGTTGAGTTTATACAGTCTGGGTACAGAAAGCTGTTGTGCATGGGAAAAAGGTGAAGATTTTGCTAACATATTTTTTAGAAAAAGTGAAAATCAGTTTTATTTTAATGCTGATCACAGTTTCCTTAGATGTAAAGGGAATAAAATTGACAGGGCTTTTTGCCCTTCTTAAGGTCTTTGAACACATGTGAACCGCTCCATAGTAAATTGAATGTATAAAATATAAAAAATTTTGAAGTACCTGAGTGAATTGGCAGACAAATCAAAAACGTGCTGTCTAAAAAGATCCAGTTGCAGACATGATTTCTTAAAATGGAACATAGTTACTATGTCCAGGCTGGAGCAATGGGCTGA
>JAAGNO010009269.1:21212-63163 GCA_033439905.1 Ceryle rudis | reverse complement strand
AACCACCAGCCCATTAACTCACATCCTCACAAAACATGGCCTTGATTGTCTCATTCAAGTTTCCTTTTTTTTTTTTTTTTTTTTTTTTTTTCCTTTTGAGGATCAGGCCCTCCTGGCTTGCACAGCTTGGTTGCTGTTGCTGTGGAACATCGAATCTCCAGGGGTGACAACAGGCATGTAGTGAAGGTGCTTGCTCTAATGTTTCCTAATGTGCAGCCAGGCAGACTGTTAATGGCAATATTCACAACTGAGGCAGGTTGCAAAATCTGGAGGAGCACAAAGGCAGTGAGATTCCCAGGCAGGTGGCCTTTACAAGCCTCTTCTCCTAAGTACAATGCAAAGGTATGATTCTATACAGATAAAGCAGCAGTGCTAAAGCCAATAGAATTGTATCAGTTCACACCGGATCAAAAGTTGGTGCTCTGTAGGAAACCATACAGCAATAGTATATGATGAATTGATTGAAGATATCAACACAGGTTTCAAAAAAAAAAATCCATGGCTTAGGCAAAATGCAAAGTGACTTGTGACCTGTTAGAACAAAACAGATTAAAAATATACCATTAAGAGTGATAGCAAAAAATTTGCAAAAATGGAAAACATTTACATTTCTAAACTTGTACTAGAAATTAGTTCAACCCACTCACAGATTTACTCCTTCCCCCTTTTCTGCACATCTACTTGTATGGACCTTGTCAAACACCAGAAAACATGAAACTGAAGCAGAGGAGGAGAACACCAACAGAAATAACAGTACACATCTCTCATATTTAGCGATGAGACTACTTTTCCAACAAGAAGATTGCCAGAAATAATGAACTGGTCCTCTAACAAAGCAGATCAAAATGATTTAAAATTTGTTTAGGAGACTGGATACCAAGAGTCATTTCCATTAAATCTTGCTTATCAACAATGGCAGAGTGTGAAATTAACACACTCCTGAACACTCCATTGACCTTACATTGTGGTTATTTAGCCTACAGTGTAATGGTGCAGTACACCATGAACAAACACAGTTCAAAGTGGGCAGCTGCCATTACAGAGTTAGCTTATATCCTGGGATGCATTTGTTTTGTGTGTTCAATTTACATTTCTTTTAAATATTGTGCTTCCCTTTCTGCATTTCCTTTTGCAAGCTTGCCTTAAGAGATCTTAGTAAGTTTTCAGTTTTGTTTTGGGGTGTGGTGGAAGACAAAGATACTTATCTGCTATTGTTTCCACTAATAATGAACTACAGTACCAGTGCAGGGGCTAAAGGGGTTTTGTATAACCAGGGTAAATCAGAGCAATTTCAGATAAAACCTTGGAGTGAAGCTTGGATTGCATAAATTACTTCAAAGCCACAGAAGGAACCAGGTCAAATAGCAGTCGGCAATCTAAAACCTAGATTTGAACAGGTGTCAGTTGACCCTGTGCCATAAAGAACGATCAGAAAAAGCACCAGGGGAGGATGAACGAGAGCAAAGCCTGAAGGGGCTGCAGGCGCAAGAGCCCTGGTTCCCTCAAGTCAACAATGACAAAACCACGGAGCAGCTTTCAGAGCTGCTCTCTCTTACCTTTCCAGCCTGCAGGGAGTACAGGCAGAATAGCCCTTGGGCAGCATCCAAGAAGAGATCTTGTCCCTCAACAGTGGAGCTAAGGAGGTTCCAAGGAAGAGGTGAAGTTGACTTTGGCAGCCGTGAAGAAAGTCCCAAGGCAGTTTTTGAGGTGAACTGAGGGGAAAGCTAGGAGACAGGCAAATTTGGAAATGCAGTGGCTGCAATATGCATTGAAATGGAAGTCACGTACAGATTAAATATGAAGCAAGACATAACTTCTGAGCTATGAGTACCACTGGGAAAAGGAGCCAGGCAATTCAGTACAAAGGGATCTTCAAAGCTGTGTGTTTTTAGCTAAACAAACTAAATGTTAACAGCAGACACTGACATGAAGTTGGCTCTTATAAGAGAACTTTCCCTTCCGCCTCCCAGTAAGGCAGCATGCCAAGATGAAAGCTGATGATCAAAGGTCAGTCACCGCTCCTGAATCTCACTAGTTATCAGGATCTCCACTGGAAACAAATGCTTTCACACTACAGTCAAACACGTTTATAACGGCTGCTGAAAGCTACATTTCAATTAATGCAGAGGTAATACACTTTGGGTTTGGACAACATCAGTATGTGAGATATTTCAAGTGGCAGTGAGTCAATACTCCATTACTAGCTGCTCAGCAGGCAAAGCACCCGCTGGGAATAGGGATGCAGCTATGTTCTCCCCTCCTGGGAGGGGGCCGGGATAGGGAAACATCCACTTCTGCTGCTTGCCCTATGATATTTTTTTTGATAAGATGAGAGCTTTGGTTTCCAGGATTATCAGCTCAGCATCACTGATAGAGCCCTACATTTACTGGAATAATATGTTACAAAACCTGCTTCAGAAAAAAACCAAACAAACTTCTGCAGATGAAAAGGCTGTTGATGTGAATTTTGAAAGTCAGTTTTTGTCATGTCCTTCCTGTCAGTCTTAGAGGTCTGCCTACCTAAATTCCCAGAAAGTTAGCATCTCAGCACTTCTGTTGAAAAATACTATTTATATCACTTACCAGGGATCATGCAACTGGGGTCACAGAGATAATTATTTATATTTAGGGAAGGAAACATGCAGCATTTCACATTTCCTGCACAAGAGACCCTTTGGTTTCTCTCAGTTTGGGTCTTGGCTACAAACTGCATTCCACTTTTTGACCTTGTGCCATTGGGAAGTAGCTTCTGGACCGGACAATTAGGAAGAAACTGAAAGAATATTTGAGTATTGGTGTGGGGCTGTATCCTTTTGAGCAGAGTGACCTTGGCCAGCTGATGGCAGATAGCCCCCCATGCCTACCTGGAATTTTCTGCCTCTCTCAGAATGGATCCTGGTATGAACTAGGACTTTCTTCACTGCCTATAGAAGTTACTAAAGGAAAATTTTAGAGAAAATACTTAAAGATCTGTCTGAATGACATCAGACTGGTTAACAGAAAGGCAGGGAATTATTGGTTTTGTTTTGTTTTTTTTTTTCCCCATGAGACTATGCCTTGCAACTCCATTCTGCTATGTTACATGCTTGGTAGAAAACAAAAACTTAACAAGGGAATTGGCAAAATCCCATACCTAATATGGATGGGCTAAAACAAAGCTGAAGAGGAAATAGAAGATGATATATCTACAAACACTGATTAAGTTGTGGGCATTAATGAAAAACAAAACTTTTCTTCATTGGGCTAAATAGTAGTTGGGATTGAAAGTTACCCAAACTTAATATAGATAAAGTGAAGAAATAAAACTGTATTTTTTTAATGAATGAAACTGACTTGGGAAACAGTTGGCAAAAAGTCTAAGTAGAAATTAAGACACACTTCAATTCATAGAATAGGACTTCAAGCCATAGACTTCTCTTTTCAACGGAGCTCATTTTGTCCTTCAACCGGCAGAGAAAGGAATGGAAGAGAGGAAACCAAAGCAGAAGCTTCAGAAAAAAAGTGGTATAAATCTAACTCAGAAGTTGGAAAATAGCAGCTCATCATGATTCGTGGGTTTTCTTCCCCCTTTTAAATTATTGTAGCATTTATTCCTCCACAGTATATTTAAGTTCCTTATATGTTCATCACTTCGGAAAGGAATTTGAGTGGAGTGGGAGTGCATAGCCAAGTACATGATTTGGATTACCTACAGCTTTCTCCAAAAACACAGATTTATCTCTGTATCAGCTGATTCTGGAGTTGTGCCAGCTAAGTAGGTAACACAAGAAAAGCAGTAGTCCCATTCTTCTCTTCTTAACAATTAGCTCTTCAATTAAAAATGGGAGCAACTTTTTTTCAAGTCTTTGTCATATTGTTGAAACATGTTCAAACACACAACTGCTTGCAGTGCAGCAAATAATCCTTATGTCATGCACTGTCTAAACCACTACAGTGACAGGGATCTCTGCACAGGACACTTCCACACCTGTACAGAGCTTCCTGACTTCACTGTGGCACTGGAAAGATGTGGAGCTCACTGCACACAGAGTCCACATCAGCAAAAGCTGTCAATAAAACTTTTCATGTTACCAATAAACCCCAACAGATTTCTATGTACCTTCCTTGCCAAAGCTGTGACCCTATGGAAAACCTGAAGTAAAGAGGGCAAAGTTTGCTTTTCTGCTCTATATCAGAACAAGGAAAAACTGCCTTTCACTTGCTGCTTTTCTCCTAGGTCTGCCTGTTCCAGCTGACCTTTGAGCAGGACACAGAGCACGGTGCAGAAAGCCCCATTGTAGTTCAGCTTCCTTGTATCACCTGGTCTCCACGTGAAGTTTAACCTCATTATCAACAACTCTCACTGTCATACTCGAGAAAAGGCCCTTGAAATCCACAGTCTATAACTTAATCAGTGCTGCAACTCCCACAGAGCACTTAGTACTGAAACAAGGATGACTGTGTTTCTTTGGAAGTTTGTCACATTTTACTCTGCAGATCGAAAAATTAAGCCATCATACATACTGAATTCACCCACTTAGTTACTTTGCATGTAAGTCTTGATTTCACTGGTTGTTCTGTATCCTAGAACCATTTTATGAACAAAGATGAAAACCCCAGCCAGAGTCAGGTCCTGCTGAAAGCTCTGACTCATTCTCATATTTCTCTTTGCTCTAGGGCCTTTCTTCCTAACCTTTATATTCTTTCTCTGTAAGAAAGAAGAAAAAAAAAAAATCTTTCCCCCCATTTACTGATGCTAGTGAGAGTAATGGCTTTTGTTCACAGTCTTAATATAGCATCATCACCATTTTCCTCCAGATTTTCCATGAAACATCCTACTTTGTCTTATCAGTAGTCACCAAAGTCAGTTGAAACATTTTTATGGATTCCAGCGGGCACTACAATAAGCCCTTTACAAAAAGCAACTTGTGTAGTTTTACTAAAATCTACTTCATGCTAGGTGATTGTTTTTCGGGAAAGATTTTAATACTTGGATCTATTACATATTTCACAGAACAATCCATTGGCCCACAGTTGCCAAAGGGAGAATAAATAGAAACATTAATTGAAATCATGCCTGCAGCTCACACAGGAGCTCTGTATCTTCCAGTCTTCTAAAACCATGATGGAAATGTACTTGTTGGGTTCAACAAATTAGTGACCAGCACCAAAAACCTCTAAGCATATTCAGTTAACCTGTTGAGCAAGCAGTCAGAAAGCAAAGGAGAAGACAGTCCTCTAACCAGTCTACTCTCCACGGTGTTTGCTGTCATAGAGTCTAATCCTTGCTAACCTCTGAGATGCACCAACAGTCTTCTCACTCTAAGTGGTGTCTCGCCTTTGTTGTTCTTCACCCGTCAGTCAGCTCTAAGGACAAATGCAGTGTTTCAGCTACAACATGCAAAAATTACTAGGCCCACAGGATGAAGTTTATATCACGTGAAAGCTTATGGAAAAGGAGGTTTCTTTTCCCCAGTTTTGAAAATCCAGTTGTGATTTGTAATGCGCAAAACATCTCAGCAGAGTATCAACATTTCATGGTGGTTCACATTTTTTTAAATGCCTTTTCCTCATAAAAGTATTTCTATTCCCAGTTAGCTTATTGTAACTTTGGGTATGTAACATGATGGGATTGCTCACATGGCAGCAAGTACAGAGCAATGTGATTTCATCTACAGGACTTAGTAAAACATAGCCCACTACTACTACACTGCACAGAGACAGCTATTCCTGAAGTGGGGGATTATTCAGTATAGCCATAGGCTCATTCATCCCATCAGATTCTCTCATCACAGGGTCACGACCCAGATAAGGTGACTTAATGTTGATCTACATCTTCCAGAACAAAAGTCCAAGCAAGACAAAAAATCCCGGTTTTCAAACATCAGTTGTCCTTCCTTCATCACTTTTCCTCCTTCCTGGCAAGAAAACCAGCATCAGCTTCTTTGGGCACAGCATTGTGCAACCCCCACCCAGAGCAGACCTCAGGAGCCATCATTTCTAAAGCATCAGGCTCTGCACCTCCCAGCTTCACATTATTCCCCAGTGTCTTTTTCCAGAACTTCTACCTACAAGCCCAGCCTAAGGCTTTTGGGCCCTTTTACAAGGGCCTTGTTTCATTACCAGAGCCCTCACTTAGATAGATCTTCAGTCCTAATCCTTATGGATGTCCTGTATCTCCTAGCAAGCTGATTTCCCTTCTCATGTGAGTGTGCCATCTTCATCCATCCTGGGTAAATAAAACAGAATTAAAGCTGAGTGTTTGTTCCTCTGAAGGGTCCAGCTCACCATATGACAGGATGCTGAACATAGATCTGCACATGGGGTGGTTTGGCCTGTCATCATTGAAGTGCTTGTTTCACCTGAGCTTCTGGGACATCGGCTGCAGCTCAGCAAAGCAGATAGACATGTTTAACTTCAAACATGTGATCAGCCCCTAGGAATCAAAGTACTGATATTGCCTACTCACCCACCTAAATGCTTAACTGCATCAGAGCTGATGTGACCTAGCTTTGCTTCTGGATTTAAGCACTGGAAGGATCTTTTTTTTACTTGCTGCTTTAAAGGAACATAGCAAACCTCCTCTTTCAGATATTGGACTCCAGCAGGTTCAGCTAATGTCAGGGGAAATCATGAGTCCTTTGGAAATATCTGAAATTTAGGCACATAATGTGTAAAGAAGATTGTACAAACAATGCAGCCAAATAAGTGAATTTTGGCAATAAAACAGTCATTTACTGAGGAAACAGCATAGAGAGAAGAGAAATTAACTGGGAAGTACTCTCTCGCAAAATTATTTGCCCAATTTCCATGTAAACTATCAGCAAATCTTGGAAATTACCTTGGAGATTTCCAGTCACTGAAGCACTGTTACCAGCTCTCTATTTCCATGCCATGGAGATAACAAAGACCCACTGAACAACCCTGCTTGGCTTCCATGCTGCTTTTAGGCAACTTTTCTGCTATTTTTCTATGTGGTGACATTTTTAAACAATAAGAAAATTCCACCTGGCATGGCACACTGTCCCCCTCTCTCCATTTCTAAAGCTCTGTAGAACCTGTGATTCACCATTGCTACGTGCAAGGGGCTGCAGACTGCCTCCAGAAAAAAACCCTAGATGTACAAGTCCATGACTTAGAGACAAAAAGCCAACTCCACTAGCTCCACACTGCCACTGCAGCATGTAGCTCTTGGTGCAGAGAGAGTCATGAAGGCTCGAAGAGACACCTGAGAAAGCTGCATTTGTGCCAGTCCTCCTAAGAGTCACTGGAGCAGGATCATCAAGTTAGGTCACTTTATTTCCACATGAACTCCACTGAATACGAGTGGGCCAGGTACAAGCACCAAAACAAGAACAAGCCTGGCCTTTAATCCAAACCCGGAGACTTGACACAAGCATGAAAACGTAACAGTAAATGCCTTTTTAAAAAAGGTTCCATTTCCTTCAAATATATGGATGTACTTTAGGTCCGGAACTGCAGCTGCCAGCCAAAATCTATCCATCTCCAGAGATGAATAGTTAGTGAGATTATGAGATCATATCCTCTGAAATTGATTCCCTGGTGTTCTGTTTGTCCAGCTTCGGTGCATGAATTCTGCACAAATTTTTTTTCAAGGAACTCAGTGGAACTCAGCTAAAGGTGCCTTGATAATGAACGAGATTATTTTATGAACACAGAAATTTGAAAAGGTCAATAAACAAACCCTGTTTTAATAACACCTTTCGTATTTTTCCCCAAGGGAAACAGCAGCAAGTGAATGTGTTTGTATGAAAACTCCAGCTCTGAATACTCTGCTGCTGTTAATCAGTGCTCCTAATTGCTCTGGGGCAAGTCTGTTTGCATCAGCTGAGGATGAAGCCTCCCCTGGATTTGATTCACCATTGGGTATGAAAGATAACCATGCTACAATGAGCAATAGTAATACTGATACTAAACAGAAATTAGGTGCTCTCCAAGAAGTGCAGACTGCATCTTAGGCAGACAGGTTTTCTGTTTTTAAAAATAGGTCCTAATTAAATTATCTACAAGTAAATGGGTGAATGGTCATTTTTTTGGCTGAGCAGTAAGCAGAGGAGCTGAACAGTCTGTTAAAACATTTTTATCCTCTGCATGGCCATTTTCATGTTATCTATCTATGGCCTGCCTTTTGAGGTATCGCTGTATTAAAAATGTTCTTCCCTGAAGGTATTTCCACACTGCGGCAGATGTCACTGACTTGGCACTATTTGAAGGGTCTATTAAAAGTAATGCAATTAATTACTTGGCTTGTCATCACAGCACTGCTTTTGAGATATTTAAAATGGTTTATTATTGATAGCCTAATCCTGGAAAGTGCTGAGCACCTTCACACACAACCATGGACACTGAGACAAGGGCCAGTGCAGGTTCCCCAGTCACTGTGAATCCTCAAGTCTCCTCCTGACTCTGCTGCTCTGTGTGACACCCAACATGGGGTGAAGGTGCCACCACTTCAAGGAGACCTGACCCAGCCTGACCTGGCCAGACCGGGGTACTGTGAGTACTGAATTCTGTATTAGTTGATGATTTGGGAAAATAATACTGCAGCCTAGGGAAGACTTGTACCAGAGCGGAACAGCATGACAAGAAGGGAGCAGCAGAGTGGAACTGCTAGGTACAGACCATAAGCCTGCTGCCTCTTGCCTTGCTGAAGGCTAATCTTACATAACCTGTGGCAATAAGGTGGTGAAAATAGGAATTGGGAGTGAAGGAAGTAAAGTTGAGCCTGGGAAAGGGAGAAGGAAAGCTATTTGCTCTAACTATTTTAGTGTTTGTCTTTTTGCTTTCCAATAACCAAATTGGTAATTAAATGCATACATAGTAATTGGTGATATATTAAGTTAATTTTTCTCAAGTCTAGCCTGTTTTGCCCATGATGGTAACTGGAAGTGATCTCCCTGTCTTCATCTCAACACATAAGCTTTCTCATTCCTGTCTTTCCTATTTTCTCACCTCTTCTGGTTGAAGCGGGGAGTGAGTGAGCAGCTGGTGGGAGTTTGGCTGCCAGCCACGGCCATGCCACTGCACTTGGATACCAAACATCTCATATGGATAACGCTGAATCATGTGCAGGGAACTAGGAACTGTAGCACCTATGGAAACCTCAATAAAAAGGCAGTGGTTCCTGCTGCCCGCTGAGCACTGAACTCAGCCAAAGCTAGACCACTGCTTTTGCTAAACTGTCTGGCTGCATCTTTTTTCTTCATGAGGGAGTATCTCTTGGGTTCTGCTAAATTTCTGCCAACACATTTGGCTTCCATCTTGGGACAGAAAACACAATATAGCAAAGCATCCCTGAAAAATTGCTGAGCTCTGCTCTGTGGCAGTAAAGACAGCAACTATTGCCAATAAAATAAGAAAGAACAAATTCTGAGGGGGAAAAAAAAATAAAATCTATGGGCATACAGAGGATAGGAGAAATAAGAATAATCAACTTCTTGGGTCTCTAAAGCACAAATCTTTGATTAATTTCAGCATAGCACTAGCAAACACAAAGGAAGCATCAGATATAGAGTTAGATTATAGAATATAATTTACACATAGCTTCCTCTTAAAATTGATTCAAATAATCTCAGATATGAGCCAGGTCATGCAAATTAAGATCTCCCTAAACACTACAGAGTAGAGAAAAAATATGAATTTGAAATATGAAAAGAGGGGGATGTCTCCAGGCATCTCTCTCAGCATCCTCAGCAATATGGAAGACAGAGTCATTGGCACATTAATGACAGTCATGTACAGTAATAAACTGGAACTTTTCTGAAGTGCTACCAAGGGCCAAGAAATATTACAAGGGAAGTAATGTAAGTGTGGTTTAAAGTAGAAAGCAAGCACAACAGAAGCAGATTTAAGACCTCACCTGAAGTCTATTGAATTCAGGGTAGAAAGCCCTTGATTCAGTGATGCTTTAGATCTTTGAGTGAGAAGAATTCAAACTAGCATTTTCTCTGCAGGAAACAAAGCTGCAGATACTGCTCTAAGACCAGAGACAAATCTGAAAAGCAAGAATAACCCAAGTGAACTAGAAGTAAAAGCAGGGACATAGCTAGGCATGATTCTGTCATGCAGTTTGGCAGCTATGCAAGCTAATATATTTTGGGCTGCAAACACATACATACATGATGTGATGCTATGCCAAGGGTCCTGGGCTAGCTCTGAAAGAGGTAGTCATGTTCCTAAAACCTCTATGGCCATGTTTTCTTGACATCCCATTTAATCTCAGAGGAGTAGAATGTTTTACCTCAGCAGCAGAAGCATCAGAGCAGCATGCAAGCTTGGCCAGCAGAACAGCACTCTGTCAAAACCTGGGCTGACTCAGTTCCAGCTACAGTGCAGGTCTCAAATCCCTGGAAGTTTTCCTAGCTCTTGCAAGTGGGGCTGTAGGGGGAAAAAAACCACCCCCCAAAAAACTGTCTATACAGACCATCATGGCTGGCTGCACTCACTTGAAGAGCTGAAGCTGCAAGAAGATTGCAGCTGCCAGAAGATCCACCAGACACTGTCTGCTGGCCACAGCAGTGTTCCCAATCAGGTGAACTCTCTCCTTTGGAATAGGAAAAAACTGTACTTGATCCCAAAGTAGAGATGAACAGGCTAAACTTACCTCTCTTTGATCTCTGTGAAATTACGTGAGAAGTTGAACATTTGAGTGTCATTCTATTCTGTGCTGCTTTCTTCTTTCCCTCCACTTTCTGTGAGTTGGAAGAAATGGATTAAATGCAATTCAGTTGACCTTCTGTTGTTTAACACTGTCTTACTTGTTATGCTCATACAAGGTGGCACAAAACTAATCAGACATCTAACACAGACAGGCAGGCTTTTATCTTATGTAAAGCATAAGCAGATTTCAAAGTAAAGCTACTATTAACCTCTGCCCAATTTCTTCTAAAAGGATTTTTAAAGATTTTGAAAACGAGGCAAAGTATTTTACTGTATTTCACAGTAAGACCTGTTAAGCAAAGGCTGGTGAGATAATACATGACTCAAACACACTGCAATGCTTCCCTTCGTCTATCTTTCTATTTATGTTGAATCTCTCACCATCAAATGGCCCCTCTTGCTTTATATAATGCACATCCTGAAACAATGAACCCTTGATCTATGTAATAGTAATAATCATAACTATGAGTGAGGCACTGGAACAGGTTGCCCGGATAAGTTGTCCACAGCTTCATCAACCTCATCCCTGGAATTGTTCAAGGCTAGTCTGAATGAGGCTCTAAACAACCTGGTCTAGTGGGAGGTGTACCTGCCACTGGCAGGGGGGTTGGAACTTGATGATCTTTAAGGTCCCTTCAACTCAAGCCATTTATGATTCTATGACAACTATTCTGAGATAGCAGAAGGTGTTACTTGAGGCAATATTAGCTCATAGTGTAGGTCATAAGAATTTACTACTAATTTTGTGAAAACATCTGTTGAATATAAAGAAGCAATTGTACTGTTACTTTCTTCTTTCTTAATCATGTGCTAGAAGCTTCTCATTAAGGATATTCAGCTGATCCGTGTGACAAATTATTGCCTCAATGCTTTTCCTTATGGGCACTGCCACAATCATGCCATCACAAATCCAGCTAGTAACATTACAGTCTGATCTCTGTAGGGGACATTTCAGCCCCCTGTCAGGAGCAAACCAGAGAATGAACCAGGACGCACAGTTTACTTCTGAACAATTAGTCCCCAAACAATGACACAGCCCAAATTCCTCTCAATTTGTGCCCAATAGGACAAACCAGGTAACTACTCCTGCTTTTCCCTTCTTATTTCATCACCTACCACTCTGAAGAGCACTGACTGTGGATCTCAGACACTGGAAACCAGAAGACCTATCAGGTAATATACCACTTCTCTTGTTTTGTAATGATGGGATTATTTCCTCTGGGTTACTCTATTATAAGCACATATAGCGAAGCTAACACCATGATATTATCTGGTTCTCAACATCTGGGTGCTCTACTGTTGTCAAGTTCTTTTGCCCGTGTTTGGATCAATCCTGTGTTTGTTGAGCCCTCTTTGAATCTTTCCTTAAATTTCTGTATCAGTGACAGCTCAGAGCTCAAAACTTCCATAATCCAGGGTAGTCCAATAAGGATGGAGTCCCAAGACCCTACCACCAGGAATTTTAGCATTTCTAACAGCCCTCTGGTTCAGATTTGGCTATCGGCAGGCACATTAAAGCAGACACCCATTAAAGCCTGACAAAGTTTAAAATAGACAGGCTGTGCAACTTCAATGTGAAGATTTGTTTCTCTGTTTTCTCTTAACTCCTGCAATCTAACTCCTCCACCTGACTTTGTAGGGTACTGACCTCACATCTGCATAAGATACTGACCACCTTCAGGCTCTACTGACTTCAAATTAGACTTTTCATTCTCCACTGGAAGACATCAAAATGTTCAAATTTGCTTTATAATTAAAAATACAAGAAATGGCAAAATGAAATACTGAAATTGCCTTTCAAAGTGCTTTACAGTGACTACACTGTATGGAACATCTAAAATTATAATTGGAATGAGATGGGTTTGGCTTCTTAAAAAAAAAAACGTTCAAAAGCTTTTCATTGAAATTTTAAACAGAATGTGTCTATGTGAAATTCTTCCATTTTACTTAATCAGCAATTTCCAACACCAAAGCATTTCCTTGAAAAATTTCAGCTGTTTTGCTTTAGTAATTTTGCTCTTGTACAGCTGATTATTTTCACCACTTTCTGTTAATAAGCAGCACATAATTAAACATAAGCAAGGTACCACTGAAGCATGACCTGATAGGAGAGGAGGTACCTCCCTGGTACCACACAGCATATGCAGGGCTCTGAATTAGATAAGAATAATGTCATTTTGCTTTTCCACCAGGGCTTCAGTGATTCTGGTCTCCCCTAAAAAGACATGAACAGAGCCAGTACAAGTATTCATACCAAAAGCCTACATTGACAAAAATAGCAAGTTCAACTTTAAATGCAAAAGGTCCCTTTAATCAGCTACGCTTTTTGGCTTTGTACTCCTGGTACGTTTCACATGACGAATCATTCAGTATTCTAATGCCCACAGAAGAAAACAGCTTTCTGACACCCATCTGCCCAAGAGGCTGGGCTGAGAACAGAGGTTCATTTCAAACCACATTCTTTGCATTTCATGGTTAGACTGTGTGATACTATACCACACACAATGACTGTTTAAGGATTTCTTCAAACTGCATGGGTTTGTTTTACTCCCTTTGCTGTCCCTTCAGGTATAAATACTGGAATTTAGATTTAAAATATATTTTCAGTAGAAATTTATCTGTCCACATGATTATATTTTAGAGGACCAATCATGAACTAACTTCTTATGTTACAATCATCTCACTGATTTTTTGCATGATCAGTTTTGAGTGGGGTTTTTTTGGGTTTGGGGTTTTTTTGTTTTTTTTTTGGGGGGGGGTTGTTTGTTTGGTTTTTTTTTTAACACAGTTTTGTAAAAGCAGTCTTTATAGCTATGTATAGTGAAAACAGTTTCTGAAAGGAATTTTGCAAGGACATTTAGCTCTGAAAGCAAAAAGTGCCTGGAGAGGTGGGTGTTCTCCACCCAGTACCTAGTGGACATTTCCTGTATCAGAGCATCCTGGGCACAACTCTGAGAAGCAGAGTATTCCATGACTCCCTGTGGCACAGAGGTCATCTGAACATAGAGCTGCAATAATTCAGCACTAGAGTTCTGACAATGCTACAATGTGACAAAATGCAGACATTACCAAAGCAAAAGACTTCAATTTAACCTCTTTTCCCTGACTTCTCACCTGCTGCTTATTCTACAACAGTTGTTTGCCCAAAGTTGTACTTCACCCAGTGTGGACTTAATCTGGTTAATAGGGAAAGAACACCAGAACAAAATATAGGGGATCTTTGGAAGTTGCAGCTCACCTCTATTATTTCTTGCATTTTCCATCCTTGAATAGCTCTGAGTAACCATGCAGCGAGCAGCTTTTGTCCTTTACAGATGGGATTGGTCTGGCCTCAGCCTGCTTTGTGATTTGCTCTACTGCATGAGTCCCGATTTCAACCTATCCTTTACAAGTGTATAGGCAAACAAAGGTAGGAAAAAAAAAAAAAAAAAAGAGACCCCCCCCCCCCCGAGTATCTAGTAATGTCTCAGTTTAAAAACGTGAGTGCCTGCAAGAGCCAGCCCCATTCTTAGTATCCCTATGCACAGCCTGTGCAATTCATAGTATGTTTTATCTGTCTTTCAGTACGTCCATCTATACATGCTATAGTTACCAGAGAAACATTAAAAATACATCCTAGGTGTAGCAATACATAAGGCAGATCCTCACCAGTAAACTAGGAAATGAGTAAATCCCCCACTCTCCTGAACAATTTTTCACAATGACAACTCCCTCCTTCCCACACATGTACACTCTCACATGCCTGGAGGAGCTGGGGGCGGGGGAAAACTGAGCTCTCCAATGTTGTCTGGAAGCTGATCAGACTCAGGCTACTTCCAGTTAAAGGAAGGAGCAAGTTCAAAGCCTCTGCTGATCTCCGCTGTGAACTGGCAGTATGCTCAGAGATGACCGTGCTTGCTGCCGAGACACAAATCCCCTGAGCCAGAGGAGAGGGTGTACGAGCACGTGCCCCTTCAGGAAATAGAAAAAGGATGGGAGGGAAACCCCAGACCTACTGAGGTGGCTTGCAGTACTGGAACACTAACGTCAACCGGCAGGAGGCTATGGCAACAAAACACAAGTGAACCGCAGTGGCTCCCGAGCACTGGCAGAAGATGCTGAGGGTGAGTGAAAACTAGAGAGAGGACATGCGCAGAGGGGAGGTAATCCTGGCACTGTTGACATCATCATGATGTATGGATCTGAAAGGTTCCCAGCTGAAGCCACTTTGCAGCACTGGCTTTTTCCTTCCTGAAATGCATGCCCTTTTAAAACATCGAGGGTTTGGACCCTAGATACTGTACTGAGGAATTAAGAAATAACCTTCTAGGAGAAGAAGAACATATTTCAGCAGCTAGCAGGATAACATGCTTGAGGATGAGCTGTATAGTTTGTTACATCATTTCCCTTCTACCAACTGTTAGAGAATTCTGAAATGAGATAAAAATTGCCCAGTTTCTGACATCAGCTTGGGCCTGGATTCTTTGCAGCAAACATCAAACCCAGAGAATCAGTTCACTGACTAGAAATGGATCTATAAACATAGACTTTGCATTCACTGCGACAAGTACAGTGACAAGTTGTGGCAGCTCCCCTCCTTTATCTGGCCCTTGAATATCACTATAACAGGGAAGAGAAGTGGGGAGAAAACTACTTGCATGCTTATGATACAAAACAACTTCACGCAGAAATAGGTTCCTACTGCCCTCTGCTGTAACATGTTTGTAAGGCTTCAGAGAAGGAAGTACCAAGCAAGGCAGCCTCGTGTGTAGGCCAGGCATTACGTTCAGACTATATTAAAACTGTGGTAAGTGGAACAAGACAGCTAGAAACGCTGGGCTTCAATTCCTTGCTGCTTCTTCTAGTTCTTGAAGTGGATACTCACTTCTTGTACACACACAGAAAACAGACCACAGGCTGATAGCTTCTTGTATTTTTGCTTATGAGACTATGCATTTTGGATTATTATATGACTGTAGTTTGCAGTTCCAACAGATAGACCATCACAGCCTTGACTGTACCATCTTTTTTCTGCTACTTGAGGACTTATTAAAAGTTGACCCAGAATGTACCAAGTTATTGGTAAGTATCTCTAAAAAAATGTCCCCATGAAGCTGCCTGGAGCCTCTTCTGCAGCACAGTCACTGCAGCATCAGAAACGTACCAAATATCCTAGCAGTATAGCAATTAGGTTGTCCAGACAAAACATCCTACTACATCCTACATTAAAAAGTTAAAAAAAAAAGTCTATTTCATCATCTTAAAATAAGACAGCAGTATCACTTAGGCTATAGATAAGGATGGATGCTGGTCACTATGTAATACTTATGTATACTTACAAGTTCATCCCTATATAGAGAATTCCTTTCAGCTCTTTTCCCAGGAGTTCTTCATGTTCTTTTAAAGCTTTGTAACTTGTGTAGACTTTTACACAACTACAGGCATTTATAGCATAACTTGAATAACATTTTCTTCCATTCATTTTCTTCTGTGATCTTTCCCTTTACTACTCAAACACCAAACAAGACTAAATTTACTGAAGCTGGCTAAGATATATTGTGTTCTCTTGCCTCTACTGTTCATGCATTCAAAATCACTGCCTATAGAAAATTAGATGTATTTAGGGACAGTAAACAAGATGTAGGTATTTAGTTTGATCCCTCACACCCCCCAAAATAAAACAGACATGACAACGATGGGAACACTATTGTAACATGGCAATTTTAGCTTGGCAACATGCATGTGTGAAAAATTGCCTATGGAAGTCACACATACAGAGGCTACACATAAATATAAATGAAGGCTGAGATTCTCAATTGCATTTGGATGAGTACTTCCTGTTAAAAGGAAGAGGAATTGAACATTCAAATCACTCCAGTAGATTTAAAATCCTCTTCTGTGAACAGTTTGGGACACCAGCATTTACATTTCCTTGTAATTTCATTCTTAAATTCTTTTCAATACCTCTGCAAGCAGCTACCTATTTTTTTCCTAGAGCTCCTCCTATGTTTAAGAGGGAGTAGAATTTTATGGTTAAGGCTGCAACACATGGACACTGCATGGGCAAGGTACTGTGCCATAGATAAATCCACACCTGCACTTATCTGCACCCTCATACAAGTCCAACAAGATTCTTTGCCTTTCTACCTCCCTCCCTGAACTTTGGATCAAATTTCCTGTATGAGCTACTTCAAAGAAAGAACACAACTGCAGCTCTCAAATGGCCCAAGGCATGCAGGTTTTTGGTTCTGGGGTTTTTTTTAAGGCTGCATTCAATTTTCATGCAAAAGATTAATGAGAAACAAGTAACTTACTAATGAGTAACTTACGGGAAATCCTGTAAACAAAGTGCAAAACAGAGCCTACAGGCAACTGCACAAATGTGAGTGAGATCAGTAAAGTATAGAATACGTCAGAAAGGGCTGTGAATACTCATCTATAGGACACAGGCATCATAAGCTTTGGAGAATATTCAATTCCTGTTTGATGTTGATTCTTAAGTAGTGGTACACAAGATGGAAGACCCTACTATCCCTCTGTCATAGCATATACATGATCTTAAATGGCAAAACTTGGGGGAGGAAATAGTAGGTCAAAAGCCACATTCTGCTTCCAAGTGCAACCATATAATTTTGCTGAGGTCAAAGACCACTGGAAAAAGCCAGTTATACGTATGGTTGTTATTTTTTTGGGTTTTTTTTTTTGTTTGTTTGTTTTGTTTTGTTTTTAAGTAAGAAGAGATACGTAGAATGTGTGACAAAACTCTTCTTTGCCAATCCCTAAGGGCAGGAAACTTCTCAAGAAAGGATCAGACAGGTACAGGCTCATGTTACTGCCTGGAGAAAGCATGCACTAATGGGATAAAGGCATGAAGCAGTTAAGGAAAGATTAGAGTTGGCATTAACGTACTTTGCTGCCACATCAAAAAGTCCCTGTTTATGATCCTGGTCTGGATAAATGCTTGAACACTTCCATAAAGTTCAATATGCAAGTAGTCCTAATGACTGAAAGGGATTTACTTCTGTGATTAATTTTAAGTACATATATAGTTGCTCCACCAAATCAGTGTTTAGAAGGATTAAGGACTTCTAAATCCATATGACAACTTCCTTCTACCTCATATATCTGGTGTACCTGAAGAACAAAAAAGGCTAGCTTCTACTACTGTTCTATACTACTTTTTAATAGTGCAAAACTATAGAAAGATAATGCAATATCAAACTGAACCCTGACACGAGCAAGACCCACCAGCTTTAAAAGCAGTACTCAAGTTGCAGGACAGTAGTACCATATGAAATGACAAAATGCTTCTGCTTTCACTTTCACTTCTAGGGAATTCTCACATTTGCGCAAAGCCTCCTCTTTTGCAACATCTATTTTATCCACTAGAAAAGAACACATATACAGCAAAACTTTTCAAGTCTTAAATTATATACTACTCCTCTTAGCATGCAAATTATTTCATAGAGGTTGATTACCCAGGTCTGTCTTCTCCCTCCCATAAGCTAGTCTGATTGATTAAACAAATTCATCTTAACTGATAGCTACTACCATCTGCAGACTCTGTGAAAGCAAAGTCCATGTGTACAAATGGCTACAATGCTTCTTCACCAACAATTATGAAGTCCCAAAATCATGTTGAATGAAAGACAGACAAAGCCTATCAGCTCTCTGCTGGAAGCATCATAGGGAGGAAAGAAACAGCATCAACATCTTTCATCTTCAGCATAAGAAAGCATCTCCTTAGGACAGATCAACAACTTGAAGGTAATCAGGTTTATCTTAAGGCTTCTTCCTCTTCCTCAGAGAATTGTCTCACAAGGGAGTAGCCAGTTGTGTGCTTGAGTGAGAAAACACTGTATGCACAACCTCCAAGTGCAGTTCCTACTTCCACTGGCTCAGCTCTACTAGGTCAAGTCTATTGCATGTCATCTGTCCAATGCCACTTTCCCTTCAAAGGAGACCCTTTCATCTCAGAAGGCAGCTGGCTGCTCTCTTGTAATGCAGTTCTCTCTCTTCCTTAGTAACAGTTTGAAATAAACCTAGAGGAAAATACAGGTTGCTGGGGTTTCCAGATCACCTTTTTTTCCCCACAAAAAATATGGGATTAGGTTCTGGGACAACTTTCCTAGAATTCCTCTTGCACAGCCATTAGATGCAGAACAGGATGACTACAATCAGAGGAGCTGTTGGCAAGGGCTTCCTTGAAGTTGCAACTTAAGGGCAATTTATGATGCAACAGGTTACTCACATTATGCACCTTCCTTCTGGATGTATTTATTAATCTTACAGGACTCAGACAAGCCTACGTGAGTACACTAAAGAGAGACAGAGAATGGCGCCAAGCATTATCATACAGTTGCTGTACAGTTTAAATTTCAGCACACACCATGACACACTCTCACCCAATGAAAAAGACGTTTACAAATAACATCTGTATGCTGCCTTTCTACACTGTAGAAGAAAGATCTTGCAACGCATAAGAAGTTACACAAAGAGTGAGAGGGCAAAGGATTTCTATTATCCGGACCTCCTACATCTTGCTACAGACACTGTTTTGCGAATACTTGACAAAATACCTAAGACAACAGACACGGGCCAAGATGAGTGCTTCATCTGAAGTGACTTATATACTAGGGATATATATTACAGGAACCAACTAGTAAGGTTAGTTTCTTATTTCATGGTTATGTAGTAAGTGTTAGTTCATCTCTCAGTTATGCCTTCTCACAGAAGTCAATGGGAAGTGAATAGATGCAGGTGGACCCTGACCTTTTTAATAGTAAGGTTATGCTTAACCTATTCTTCATTTGCATTGGTGAAAATCTAGACAGAAAGGTGATAAAGCAAAGAGGTATCTGCAGCCCTGGGGTATGCAACAGTACCTATGGCAGAGAAGCAGCTCAGAAAGGAAGATGCTGTTGCCAGGGCAAGGAGAGAGTGCAAAGGTTCTGGGCATCGTCTCCTGGATGCCTACAGAGAGTTGAGTTTTGCTCTGGCAAAGCCAGAAGGAGGACAGGAGGCACTACCACTGCATGTCCTCCCACAGGGTGGAACTCTTCCTCTGGGAAAGAGGGCTCAGCTGGCACAGGCAGTGCAACACACATGTCAGCTGAAGCCAGCCAGACCCTGCTTCTCTTTAGCAGAAGTTCCAGCTGCTTTTGGAAATCCTGATGATAAAGCACAAGCCAAAAGAAAGGAAATAGAGATCGTATCTTTTAGTTTTGGTCCAAAATAGCAACTGTATCCCTTTAAATTGTTCCTTTTTTTGCCATCATCCATGAGAAACACAGTTGTTTGTCATGCTTCAATTAACACATGACCTGACAGGCTTTTAGTTGAGATCCAACAAAAGACAGTATGCAGACATTAATCATCAGACAAGCTTCAATTAGACTTTTATGTTCAATAAAAGGTTGATTCTATGCAGTAGTAGATAAACCTTCAGTCTCAAAATAGATGGCTTTTGTACAGTGCAAGAAGGAAACTTTGCCCTTCTGGTTTTTTTTGGATACTACTTGTTACTGACACATGCAGGATTCTGGCCAGAAAGCTGACTCACTAGGCTGGCCTACTTCAGAATACAACCATTACAGTACTGAAAGCTTCACAGTGGGAATGGTTAACACTGAAAACAAGCATTTTGCAGTGCCCAGGGTACTTTGTGCAGCATTCATTTCTATTTAGCTACTTTTTCAAGGCTTTCCATGTCCCTTCAACAGTACACTTGCTGTGTGTTAGGGATCAAGAAGAGTTCACAACTTATCTTTACTGCCATTCCTTTTCATGGAAGTAAGATTGATTCCTCGTAACTGCAAGACTGCTGTGCCTCAAGCTTCTGAAACTAGCTGGACATATATGTTGCATCTGCTTAAAAAAAGTAATGACAGGGATGAAAATAAGCTCCTTGCTTTTTATGGAACAACATTTGCTCTTATTAGTGAAACTGCATTTCAGAGAGTCAGTAACTACAGAAATATATTGGTTGTGGATACAGCTATGTTCTGTAACTACGTGGAAGTGTTATGAATTTGAAATCAATAAATATTTAATACACCTGACAAATTACAATTTTTTTCTCTGAAATACCTCCTGTAACAGTAATAATTTGATTTAAAGTAGCATGTGATACAGGAAGATCTGCCAGTGCAAAATATCACTTGAAAAAAACCCCAACCAACAAACAAAAGATCAATATACTGATGCTTCATCAACAAATAGTTAAAATTCTGTACCTATTGTACATGGGATATGGACACAGGGGATATGCAGGAACATGCTTGTATGCCCAAGAGGCAACAACAGATGGTGCATGACTGCAGCTAATGTTCTAATCTTGCATTAGCCCACATCATAAATAGGGTGAGAATTGTTACAACAGCAGCATGAGGTGGCAACATCTCAGACTGAACTATTTAGGTGTTTAGGCTTGTGCATCAATTCTCTGTTCTCCCTGCAGCAGCCCCTTAGTTCTTAAGAAAATTGCCCTAGGAGGAAGAAAAGAGTGTTTGATATAGAGTTAACCTGCCACTGAAAACAGCCACGTTTTTTCTGTTTCCAGATGTTCTTATACAAGTGGCTATTTCTGAAGGACAGCAAATTCTTGTGAAATACTGTTAATAGAAAAGATCAGCATTTTACCAGGTTATGCCTTTCCTGGTGGAGAATGGAGAAAGATCTAACAAAAGCTCTATCAATATGTTTCCTGTGGACTGAAGAACTCGGGAAGAATTCCTTTTAGGCAGCAACAGAAACTTCTATATGCGATTTTCCTAAATTACTGCTGCTCAAATTTAAGTGAGTACTGGCGTAATTCTTTGTATGGAGGCATTAACTCTTTTTCATGTGAAAGGCCACTTTGCATCTACTCTTTTGGCCAGCAGCATCACACATTTCAAAGATGTATTTGTTCTTGGGGTTGTTCACACTGAGTTTTACTGTTTATAAAACGGAATAACCACCCCCAGCTGAATAGCTTTAGAATAGGTAGCCTGGGCACCAGTAAAACACTTGGTAAAGCAGCACAGAATATGCAAACACCTCAGCAGGGTAAGTTACCTTTACTTTATTGCTACTGCAATTAAACTGCTTCTATTAACTTTATTTTTAATAAGCTTAGGTGTCTAGGGATTCAGGGGTGACCAACTGTCAAAGTGGCCTCCCCAATTTTCCACTCCAAAGATAGCAGAAGATAAGTTTGAAGATGTATACATACACACATATGCACACCTACCTGTAAGAAGGGATGTCAGCAGAAGCCACAAGCTAATAAACACAGAGCAGAGGTAATACAACTAAACAGAAATAAAGGTTTTCAGGCTGGATAAAGTGGATACATAAAAAGACCACCATAAGCGAGTAAGAAGGAACTACATGAGCAATTTATTTCCTACCAAGCCTACAATGCTTAGTACTCCCAGAAAGGAAATACTAAAGCTGGTTCAAGTCATATGTGGACAATTCTCTCTCAAAAAAAAAAATCAGCCTTACTGAAACAAGAGGTAAGCATCAACGGCAGCTCACCACTTTTGTTTTTCCTACAGGGAAATTTGTCAATAGAACTGACCTTCAAATGTTATTTTGGAGCAGAATTTTGAGTGTTTCCCAGCAAAAGCTAGCAGTAGACTCAGATGCCTGTTTCAAAGAAGCAGTTTATCATTCCTATGCTCTCCACTTGGAAGCTCTTGTTTCTCTTGTGAGTTGTACAGGGCCATGTGGGCTATCTTGTACAATGTCTAAATATCACAGGCTAATACCATGCAAATTCAAGTAGACATCCTGCTTTTGTAAGAAACAGGAATATATGCAAAACAAATGTAAAACTGAGTTTTAGAGAATTACAGTCACTTAATATTTGTTGACAGCAACAGTCAGAAACATCTCTTGAAGTTTCAGAAGTCCAACTCGTACCTCATGGACAACATATTGACATGGGATCTTCCACAGTCACACGCAGCCACAGGATCCTAACAAGTAGCTTCAACAGGAAGAATGCAGACAGCTGCTTTCACCCCTCTTTGTAGAAATCATCTGTCAAAGCGACATGCAAGATCACCGCAGCATACCAAACAATCATCCCAGCATAGCACAGATCATCCTCTGGTATGTGCTAGTAATAAAGCTGAGCAAGGATCGGGATTTTTCTCTTGTCTCACAATGGTACTGCTTCTTCCTCTGCTGAACTGATTCTAAGAACTGCAGACGTCAGTTTCAAGTACAAACAGAAAAGTTCAGCATCTAGCAGCAATCAGTGTAGGAAGACAAATAGCCAACAATCTAGAGCAATTAGAACACTATACATCAACCCTGCAGTAGGTCAGTGCTACTGTCAACATGACACCACCACTGGGAAGGAGGGATTGCAGTGTTTTCTTCAGCTACTACTTAGTGTTATTTGTAGGTCAGCAAAAACATGAGAACAGTGTGTCTCTGATAATCGGCAGAAAAAATGTTGGGTTTTTTTTTCTTTTCCCATTGCTTATTCTTTGAAAAGGTTAAAATGAAAGAAGAAATTAAAAAGAAATCAGGATAAAACAAAGACTGAAAGAGAAACAAAGTTTTGGAAGAGTTCCAGGAAAAAAAAAAAAAAAATATGTAGAAGCCATTATTCCGAAGTGGTAGCCAGTGCTGCCAGTATTGCACACAGGCCACAGTTACGGTCTCTAAGTAAGAATCTACCCGGAGTACAAGCCTGAGTCAGGAACTCTCACAATTTCACTCCAGTCCTCACATGCACTCTATTGTCAAAGAGTCCTTTGATTTTTGTTTTCTACCATCATACTTATCTACCTTTAAAGATTGACAGGCAGATTTATTGCTTAGAATCTTGTGGCTTACAGACTATTTTAACATGAAAGCGGGCTAGGAATGCATTATACTTGCAGGACAGAACAAACATTTCTTGTTCTTAAAGCATTAAGATTATGAACTTCAACCACTCATTTTTTCTTTGGTTTGAAGACTAGGACACTAAAACTAATGACTGGAGAGATCAACAACCCATAAAAAGACTCTACATACATAAATTGGTAACCACACAAATATAGTTTAAGTAGTTGCATACAAAAATTACCACATGCAATCACCCTAAAAAAAAAATCTGACCATAACTGCTTGCAAATGATTAGCTCTTGATTTAGGTAAGTTACATAAAAACACTGCAGTTCCCCTACCTAACAAATCCTACTTGTACAAGACGGGGTGATGAAGCAAGCCCTGAAACAATGTTCATGGTGAACCCGAATACTTTAAGTGTCACTTTAAGGCTCAAATGCTTCTTTGTGGTACACTGATGCCACCTCTGGGCCATTTTGATAACTCGGACACAAACTTCTACATCTAGTACTAATTTATTTATTTATTTCCCAGAGGGAAGAAACAGCAGTTCATCCAAGTGCAAAAATATTTAGTGTCATTAAAATTTCTATAGTATCAGCTTAAAACAAGAATATGCAGCACTGTATGGCAACAAATTAATGTCTGACAAGTATAAGAATGGGACAGACAAGCTCTTGCAAGTGTTCCAGAGGTGCCTGAGTATGCTCAATTGTGTCTGCACAAGCTGGCCACAAACTTCAGAGCTCCTCCATTTCCTTGCAGCCTCAGGTCAACATCACAGAGCCCTAAGGGCATCAGCTATTTTTTGTTCTCATCTACCCGATACTATTGTAAGAACTGAATCTGTTTTGGTTATAAAATATATGCTACTCATCCCATGCAGATGTTTGAGCCAATAATTCAGTACAAGGCTGAAGGTATCCATTTATTCTGAGCCTAGTCTTTGCTGAAGCACCCTTTTCAGCCTTATCATGCCCTTTCAGCCTTTACACATGGCTCAGTCTGTACGCTAGAAAACCTCAAGACAGGTAGCTAGGTAATTTGAGGTGGAAACCCCAAAATATAAGTGCTCAGATCACGCGAGTTGAACTGAAATGGCTTGGTAAGACTGTCCAAACTGTATTCCCTGAGAAGTGGCCCATAATGACTATGGGGATAAGCAGAGACAGGGTGCTGGGGGAGCCAGTAGGACCTAAAACTTCAGGAATAGAGAGATAGGAATAAGTAGGACGGTACAAACTTCTCCTAAGGGTTCAACACAGCCCACTAAGAGCTAATAGCCCAGACTTAATGTCGCCTACCCAAAGGGGCTAGTACTAATTTACAGGCCTTCCTAGTTTTGAGGAAGGCTGGAAGACTAGTAAGCACTCAATACTGTAGAGTCTGCTTCCATACCACATTAACTCATGCTTATCTATGAATGGAGAGGGTATCTGGCGACTAGAGGCATATGAAAGCTGCTAGAATAATCAAGCTGACCTTTGCCTTCCTTTCTTCCTGCAGTTGGCTCATGACTCACTACCAAAGAGCATAATGTGGGAACTCTGGAGGGAAATCACATACCCTGAAGATACTGGCCTTCCCACTACCGTCCCAGAGTCTCCTGCTCCTAAGCAGGGCACTCGGGCTGCCAGACACTTGTTAGGCGTGCTACAAGGTCCAGGTAACTCTGACCATGACTGTCTCCAAGCTCTTTGTTTTCTATTCCTTTCTCACTTTTGACTTAGACCACAGTTGGGAACAGCATACCTTCAGCACGGTGGTCTCTTTGTAACCAGCCACCTGAAATTCTTGTAACACAAGCTTGTCTGCCTCCCACTAGGCTGCTATATATTTGAAACAAAATCATGCCAGCAAGCAGGACAACACACCTTTTTTCCTCATGCCACCCTGGGCCACAACCAACCCATGACTGCAGGTCACCTACTGAAAGAGCAGCTCTGTACCTGCCATCCAAGCTTATGATCCTGAAGTGACCACACAGTAGTATGAGGCCTCTCCTCTAGGGCAAGCTTCATGCTGCTGCTTCCAGACCTAAGGAAGGGCAGCCATTAAACCTTTCAGGCTTCCTGGAATGTGAAGGGGGAAAAAAAACACAGCTGCAATGTCAGCAGGTACCTGCCTTTCATTCCAAGTAAACTGACTCCTCAACCGATATTTGTCATCACTACTGTTCACAGTGTTGTGTGTAGTACTATTAGCTCATTCCCTACAGCATTTATGGAGCAGAAGCTGCTGAATTGCCTCTTGAAGTTGAGGAAGGTTACATAAGCATGTTATCCCTGGGTGCAGTTTGCTTAGTTCCTTGGACAGACCTCACGTGGCAGGAAATGAGCACTTTTAAGGCAAAATTGTTTCATGGTAGATTTCTCTGACACCACCCAGACATATGGAATTGCTTCTAAGGGCTAAAACAGTCCTCCTGCTCAAATGAGCAACTCACTGCCCCTCTATACGCATGCCCTAGTTCCACCTGTAGCCTCACAAGCCTGTCCTCCACCCCCACCCCAACACCACATGTAGGAAAGCAGTACATTCACCTGGCTTGAATCGCATTTGCTACAAGCACAGGAGTCTGAATGCATCCAAACAGATTTCTTGAGTATCACTGTAGTAAGGACATATGTTATGACACCTCAAAATCTAGTCATTGCTCTGGTCTTCAAGACTTCGTCCACCTTTCTGAACTGTACACTTAGCCCAATCGCTGGTCTTCTGGTAGTCTGAGACTATTGAGGTACTCATGACAGATTGAAAATTAGTATTTCTTTGCAGCCTAAGATGCCACCATATCAAAACACCTCGGAAGCCAAAGAGACATTGCCACCATTGGGTAGAAAAGCAACCAGAAAAGACAGAATTTTTTAAAAATAATAGCAACATAAAGAATGAATACTGAGGAAAACGTTTGGTATATTGTGGAATAGTAGAGTAACAGACTTCAGGGTGATTCTTAACAAAACACATCGGAAGTGCAGATGCTAGTTTGACTTTACACAGCATGGGAAACTCTTCAACATCACATAAGCTCTTGACGTTTTGATTCCATTCTATCTTGGTGCAATCCTGCGTCGCCCATCCTTGCTGGGGGAATTCACAGTCGCATGGCCCACTCAGTTTGGATCACTAACACCATAGGCAAACACTAGGAAAATATTTCTTCTGCATGAAACTAAACCAAAAAGGCCTAATTTGCACACAACAGCATAGGCTCTGCAATCCAAAACAGTATACGAGGACAATGAGGGGGATTTACAATGCCTCTCCTATGAAGACAGGCTGAAAGAGTTTGGGTTGTTCAGGCTGGAGAAGGCTCCAGGGGGACCTTGTTGCAACCTTCCAGTAGCTGAAGGGGGCCTACACGAAGGCTGAGGAGACTTTTTACACAGGCTTCTAGTGATAGGAGAAAGGGTAATGGCTTCAAACTAGAAGATGGTAGATTCAGATTAGGAATTAGGAAGTTCTCCACTCTGAGGATGAGGAGACACTGGAATAGGTTGTCCAGGTAAGCTGTGGATGTGTTCATGTGGCTTTGCACAACCTTTTCTAGTGGGAGGTGTCCCTGCCCACGGTAGGGGGGTTGGAACTAGATGATCTTTAAGGTCCCTTCCAACCCAAACCATTCTATGATTCACTTCAAAACCACCTAATTGCTCTGAACTAACACAATAGCGTAGATACAGCTCTTTTCAAGAGCAACTCATTGCAGACAGCTAGTAGAACCTGGTTAAATATTAAGTGATTCCCTCAAATCAGGTTGAAACTCTGCAAATCTCTTTTCAATAGTATATGCCTGTGATACCAAGCCAACAGATGAAGTGGAAGAACCACTTAAAAGCAATACAAATTATGTAATATTTGGGTAAATAAGGTATTTAATACCTGCCCTATTTTGACAGCATCTCCCAATTAGCTCTCCACACCTAAGCCAGAAGCAATTCATTTTTTTCCCCCATGCAGTTATATTCATTTATACCAGACCTAAACAAACTTTTTTTTACATATTTTCCACCACTTCTCCAATCACTGGAAATTTATACAGAGAATCCCACCGTACTTGGTTAGACTTGGGAACGCAAGATTCCAGAGTGGCAAAGAAACCTGGAAACCTTTACTGAAGACAAAGCCTAACTTTTCTATGCTTTTCATGGCAGCTCTTTTTTTTTTTTTTTCCCCCCTTCAGAATCCTCAGATAATTTTAAGAGACCTCATGAAATCTGCCAAATATAAGGGAAATAAATTTGTATATCTGAGGTAAGCCTAGTTTCAATGCAGCAAGATCTGAGTTATGAAGTGATATAGTATGGATCTATTTTAGTTCTGATCCCACATCACACAAGTGCAGGATAAACATGCAGTAAAATGCCAGTTCTGCAGCAACAGCTTTTCATGCACTGGCCTTCAACCACTAGATGTCACCTGCATGCTAGACCGATTCTAACTTGAAGAAAATCAAGTCAACTGGTGTGTCTTTTTCATTAAATCACTGTGTTAAAATTCTCGTATAGCATTAGTATAAACAAGACAGATCAAGGAAAAGAATGTCTTCTTGCTCTAGGTGGTAAAGGTAAGGCAAAAGCAACTGACATGGCGGTTGTTTGTTGTACTTTTAGGTAAGAGCCTTGACCAGGAAAGAATTAAGGTGTTTATTCTCCATCACTGCTTCAACAGAACGCAGCCCCAAGTCTTAAAGCTCATCCTCTTAACCTAGGCTCCTGGAAATTAAGACACAATTAAGGTGCAGTTAGGATGCCTATTAAAATGCAATTCTCATAACATGTTCCCTTTCCTAGCATTTCACATATATGATACATGTTTTGTCCGCTACATTAATTGATGTTGTGCGCTCCTCTGCTTCATGTCATGAGATGCACCAGTTTTTCTACAAGATAACAGTTTTTGTTTTTTTTTTTTTTCTGGCTAAACCTTTAAAATAATTAACTGTATCCATCTACAGCATTCTCTCTTGCACCCTGAGGATTCAAGCCTTTAAAGCAACATAAGCAGTCAGACCTATCTACCACGGTTGGGGGAGGGGGAAAGGGGGGCAGGGAGAAGTCGTAACAATTATTTTGCTCTCTGCAGATGTAATTTACTATTCTTGAATATCAGCTATCTGCAAGACTGCAGAAAAAGCTGTAATCCTGCCTGTTTGCTTTACTTCCTCCATTTAACAGTAACTCGGGTTAAAACACTGAAACTTAACATCTAGGCACATCTATCGTATTTCAAGAGTTCTCAAGTGGTGTGTTTCTGGGAGCTTTTCTCATGCTTAACAAAAAGCTTGCATCTGCACCTGAACATACAAAACAGCTTTCACTGACCTCTTAGCAGCTGGATCTAGTTAGTACCTGTTTTCTGATATGGTTTCTTCTGAGCCTGCAGCAGGCTGAACAGGAAGCTTGGGCAGCAGATTGTGTTACCTAAGTCAGCAGAAGCCAGGAAAGGGGCTGTGCTATGCCACAGGCAGTGAGTATGCACTGTGTAAAGCTCCACCCGTTCAGACTCCTTCGGCAGCAATAAGGGTTTTCCTTGGAAATTACTATAGCCAGGTATTGGCAAGGGCTTGTGACAAAAGGTTCTCGAATAATGTTTTTTAATTCTCGTTTCTTGGGACACACAGGTGCACAGATTAATGAATTCAAACAGGGCACTGAGAAATGGAATTAAATTTTGTCCTATTACCAATTAACATGTTGAGATCATTATTATTTATTTTAACTAGGCACACTAAGATACAGAACAAGCAACCAGATAGCTTTGCTGGTTTTGCAACAACTCAGGGGATCTGCAAGGAAGATGCTCAGGCATTACCAGTTCCAGAAATTCATGGAAGACAAGAACCTGGCAGACCCATAGCAACAAAAAGTACCCAGATGTGTGTTTTATCTTGGTAACACATTTACTGTCCCAACACTTGACTGTCACATGGTTTCCCAGAGTTCAGTCCAACATGGCTTGAGGTTCCTTCAGCTTTAATTATCTGACACACACAGTGAGAAGAATGCTTGGTTATAAGCCCATGAGTTGCATGCACCCACCTGGTCAGACACTATCATCAGAACCTTGATTGACCTTTGGAAGAAAGGAAGCAACATCAGTGTACAATTCAGGGGAAAAAAAAAGTACACAGCTGCACTGAGAGGGAGCTTGAACTCTGCTACTTAGCAGGAGCAAACAGGTAACAGCAGAGGAAAAAGTATGCAGGGCTGTGCCTAAATATCCCAAGCCTGGTATTGATTCATCGAGTTGCTTTTTATTTACAAGTATGACTATGTGCATGAACTTCATTCGCAACTCTGTTTTGTATGAAAAAAAGCCACACTGCACTTTAAAGTGTATTACTAGCCCACATGGACTTGGACACAGAGCCATTTGACTGTGTCGTAGTCGTCTCTGCTCCAGCATAATGACACATTCTCTTGTTGTTGCTTTTTTCCACCTGTTCATCTGAAGCCAAATATTCATATTTATCCTCATGTACATTACAAAGCAGACTGATGCTAATCTTGAATCAAGTTACAACTCAGGTAAGTTCAAAAACAATACAATATTGACAGTTTCACTTCGCTTCTGTTCTTGCTAAGCTGTAATGTTACCTGTCAGGTTTCTATACAGTGTCTTCATCTCAACAGACCTGACAGCAAGGAAAGTTCCCGAAACAGCAGCCAGTGATGCAGCATTGACAGTTTACCAGGAGGAAATTCAACACCGGTTAAGGGCTAGGTTTTTGCAATTATCATCTATATAAGGCTCTACAATGCAGGTACCCTTTTCTGTTAACATTTGAGCTTTACACCAAAGGCCAAGCACAGCATATTTGCGTTTGTCATCTACACATTCTGAAATTTCCAGCCATCCAAACCAGTTACTATCAGGTCATCTTCAGTTTAACCACATTCTACAGCAGTTCTGTCTTGTGTATCTCCATTACTACAGAGAAAAAAAATGTGTGTCACCCCCAAATGAACCCCAATACAGCTCCAGTAATTTAATCTGACAGATTCCATGGTATGATGGCAATATCCTTACGGACATAGCAAAATGTAAGCCACAGACAGGAACACTTCTTTATATAAAGGATGCCTTGCTGCTCATCAACTCGTACTTCGATTATCTATTGCAGGAAACACAGCAGAGAGGATCTCTATCTCCAAATAACCTTAAAACAAGGATGTAGACTGTTAACAATAAAAGCAAATTTATTCTGCAGATCTGTATAATTTCCATCAGTTACCCAGGCAATTAACTACACAGCAATGCAGTACACTGGGATACTTCAAGCCATGTCATATATACCTGTTAGCCCCTCCCTCAACAGAGAATGCAGTAAAAATACAAGCTGTCTTCATTAACAGCTTGGTGACACCTAGCAGTAGTGTGATTAACTGCAAGTGTACTAAGTTAGAAGCAAAAAGACCAACTCAGACTTCACTGGCTGCAAAAACTTCTGTGTGTCCAGACCTAACAAACTGAATACAACCCACTAGTGTAAGATCTGTTCCAGTGTCTTCAGTGCAACTTTTGGAAAGAGATCAGATCAGCACAAACCACTCTACCTAAGCAGAAATAGTGTTCAAGGTATTAGGCCAACACAGTAACAACTATATGAAACATTTTTCCCTCCTTTAAAGCAGCAAAATTACAAACGTTCCATGAACAGAAAACACTGACTACTATAAAGCATACAAAAAACCCCACCCAACCAAAGTGATGTGAAACATCTTACACCAATCAACACAAAAGAGACCAAAGAAGCACTCATTGAAGCAATATTTTAGATAACATTTAATCATGTATTATTCTATAGTGCTTGGGAATCACAAAATGCCTGTCAGTCAAAAAGGAACTAGGGGTTATGTGCCATGTTGTACACTACTGTGAAATCAGGAATGGGTATTACTTTCAGATAAAAGGGGTGGGGGGAGAACATGCAAAAATATCCCTCAAATGGTGTCATGTTTTAACAGCTCATTTGAAAATCCTCCTGTTACTTCCCAGCACACTAAGACTGTGCCATTTAGCAGCATTTTAGGCTTGTATGGACAAAATGTTTATGTGGAAAAAAACTTTTCAGCAATTAGACATTGAAGAATTAATTTTATCTGAGAACCTGAATCTATTTATACTCTTTACTATCTTTTCCAGAACAGAAAATAGTAAAAAAAAAAATCTTAAAGATATGTATTAACATTGTAAACATTAGCTGAAGTGGTATGGCAAGTTCTGTTAAGAGTCTGATGCTTCTGACTTGCTCTAGTATGGAGTATCAATCATATCTGTAGGTGCATGGTTATTAAAGCATGTATTTCTCCCGCCATATAGGATGATGAGAGATGTCAGCAGACATCCCAGCTCCCCAGAAGTCAAAACAGTGCTCAAATCCTCTGCAAGTGATTGCTGCTATATAGAAGTAGCAATTCTTCAGAATACCACCACCAGATCTGTCTTTCTACTGCTATAAAATAAACTAAGAATTTCCTGTTTCTTTAGGACACACAGAAGGCCTGAAGACTTTATTTACCTTTTGACATAGCATCTGTAATACAAGCAAGCATGTTAGGTACTCACATAACATACAGCTTTACACCTGGACATTTCATGATACAGAAGACATTGTTCCAGAAACTAAGGAAAAAATGCAGAAGTGTTAATCCAGATGTTTGGTAACATGATGCTTCTTAGAACAGAGGCTGGTACTTGGTAAACCCCAGCATTTTCAAACCTTGTAAATCTAAACCTCAAGTAAGCAAAGACTTACAGCAGGAAATTAACCCTGTCAGGGCTTACAGAAGAGATTTCATCAATTACCTTGTCACAAACTGAAGTTACTCTCCCACAGCTCTCATCACTGACTTTTAAGAAACAAGTGTCTTTGAGCAGTATCAGAAGAAATCTGTCTACATTTTATTCTGTGTACTGAAACTCTGGTGCTTTTTTCAAGGCGGGGGTAAATTAAACCACTGTTCAAAACCACAGACCAATCCAATGTAAATTAGTAATATATATATGCTGTAAGTTGTTTGGTTTTTAAAGCAACAAACTTCACATTTCTGGAGTAACAGTACAGTATGTTAAAATAACCAGTCAGACTTCATTCAAATGAATTAGACAACTTTTACTAAATGAAAAAAACTACATTTAAAATATGCATTTAAAACAAAATGGAATTAGAAAAGAGACTTAAATCCATTTTAAAGAACTTGCTCACTGTGTCAGAAATCAATATATCTCTTGCATTATATAATGTGCCAGTTCATAAAACGTAAGTTACCATAATCCTCAATTTAACATTTTCAAAGACAATACTGAAGTTAAGAGTTTTACATCTACTGATGCACATTTAGAATGGTATAAATCTGAAGCCTTCCCCCAAAGAATCTTACAAATTTGACAATATTCAATAAAAGCTTTTGTAGCTATATCCAATAATTATTGCATCCTAAAGCATCACAAATCTGCGCCTTTCGTTTATCCTACTGTAAGTTTTGTATCTTGCCATTTGCCAATGTTAACTCTTTTAAGAGAGGAGAGAACTGAAAAGAAATACTGATCGTGTACAGAAATTATTGCTACTATAGTACACTACAAAGCAGAAATCTACACAATAGTATATGAAATTTGATCATGAAAATCCAAAGGATATAATCTTTAGTGACATAAGCCTTATAATCATGCTGGACATTCCTATAGCTCTTTCAGCTCACCATTTGCCAGCTAGCCTACTGTCCATGGATTAACATCCATTTAAACACACCCTCTTATGAAAAAGAATGTCATCTTTCAAAGGCTTAGCAAATAAGGATCTTCATGTTCTGTGGAACTATGTAAGATGAATTTTGATGCAGGTAGGGAGTCACCTGGAAGCTAAGCATGCCAAAGGTGTTTCATGCTAATAAAACTAAAGCCAAGGTACCACATAATCAAGTTACCAACTAATAGGCAATACCATTTTTGTCCTAAGTTAAATGAAGTGCCATAGCACGGTGCAATGTCAATAATTTAAAAGAGTGTAGTGCACAAATTCATTGTGTGGCAGTTTAAGTTAAAAAGTCAAGACAGGTTTTTCTGTCTCAATTTATGTTGGCCCTCAAGCTGTCCAGTCTGGGCATTTTGGACTCTGTTTGCTTTTTAATCATTACCCTACTATAAACTTTGCATTTTAATGGGGCATACATTTGGGTGGCATTATTATGAACAACAGGGGGCTAGGGGGAGGATAAGAGATCGATGACTGTTCTAAAAAGCCCCTTCCTTATTTCAATTTCAAAGAGAGAGCCTGGAAATAAGACTAGATATCATATTTGCATCATTCTATCTAGAAAATAACCAAAGTAAAAGCAATCAAGCAACAATAAGACCACATTACACAAATGGAACATCATGCTCTCATCTGGCTTAACTATAACATCAAGTTTTAACTGGGATGTTGGTCAACTTTAAAAACTGTGGTAAATGTGAATATGTAGTTGCAATAGTTTCTTCCTAATTTTTTTTTACTCTATGCTGGATATTAGAACTTGGAGCTATACTTGTTACAATACAGTGTCGCACATCCTTCTACTAGAAAAAATTAATAAAGATCCTTTACCCGTCTCTTTAAGTTAAACGTGTGACATCATAAAGGGTGTCAAATGGCTGGATGGTTTTACAGTGCACACTTATTATATACTGTAATATGGAGTTTTGTCCTTGACAGATCTGATGGTGTTTCTACATTATTCCTTTCTTCACCTCTTCTTCGGTGGATTAGCTGTGCGAGGTGGAGTGACTGGACGCCCAGAATTCAGTCCACCATACTGGTACTTGGCTTTCTTTTCAGATGGTTTCAGTATCTTAGAGAAAATAAAGAAGCTCTTGAGTCAGGGACAACTAAGAACATTGCAAGCACTTAAGCCAACGTGAAATCTCATTCAGCAGGAACAGGAGGGATGGTGGTGGTAGAAAAATCACATCACTATCCTACAAACTTCTTAAGCCTAGGCACAACAATACTACTATTTCTAAATCCTTCTAGTTCTATTACTAACTGGTATGAGAAGGGGAAAGGGGATGAAAACATGTCTAAGCGGGAGCAGGGATTAAAATATGATCAGAGTAACCACACTAAAAGGGTCCCAATGGTGCATTATTCTGCATAATTAGATACTCCAATCACTAGGTATGACTAAGAGGTACCACCCAATAAAACTCTGAAATGAGCATCTGAATATAGAGGAATTAATATTCACTAGTTTGGAAAACAGCAAATCCCACAGCGATCCCTGGAGAACAACTGGTTTGCAGTTCTAATTTTCCACAAACACCAGCCTGCTGTGAAGTCCTTGCTGTAACTCAAGTATATTACCCTAGATTAACCATAGGCATAATAATCAGATTAACTCAGTCCATGTAGCCCAACATCTGAAATAATACTTAATGTACAAATAGATCATACCTGAAAGGAACACATCAGAGTTTCATCCACACTCATCATGCCCCCTGCATTGTCAAACTCTCCACAATAATTTGGAGCTGAGAATAGGGTAACTAACTGCCGTTTAGCAAAGAATTCATATCCATCTTCAACCACCTGTGAATAACAGAGAAAATTATTTCTTTTGAAGAAAAAAGCCAGTTGTGAAGCAAACAGGACTTTCATTCAGGAGATGACAAGAATTAATCAAAAAGGTATTAAGTCTTGGCTTTTAGACAAGACAGATCAGTCATTTTGTTTTATCTGGACAATGAAAACCAAATCAGGTAGCTTAACCTGTCTGATACTTCCAATGTTAAATAAGCATTAGCTTGACTGTTCGATGTTTTCATACCCGAAGTCTGATTATGTGCTGTCAGTTTAATGATTACCAGCATTTTATGTTTTATATATAGAATTTGGATGTTTGACCTATTAGTTTGGACACACAAGGTCTGGATACCATCTTCACTGCAACTGTAACCACTGAGCTTCTCTTAACACTGGTGATTGTCAAACCCCAAGTGTAGAGGTGTTTTTATAATTCAGATGCTCTAAAAGCAAAATCATCCTTCCACATTTTCTCTAAGAGCATAATTCACCTTTAAAATAGTGCAAGTAGTATGATGCATCGGCTAAGGAGGTTCATTCTTCCCCAAAGTAGAAGCCTCACATTGCAATGTGGTAAAACTAGTGCACCAACTGTTCACTTTGGTCCAATCACCATGGTCTTTTAAAAGACCTCAGACTTTTTAGAAAGAGCTGAAGTGACTACATAAACACAGGAAATTGCTAGCAATCTTCATCAGTAGTTTAGAAATCTTAATATCCTTTCCACACACTGCCTAATGTTTTACCAGTAAAATTGCAAAGAGATATATTTAAGTGTTCTGATAGTATACTCAAGCCTAACAATGACACAGAGTAACATGCCTATTTTTGTTTCACAGAAAGAAAACTTTTAAAATTGACTAAAAAATGAAACATATATATTGTACAGAAAATTGAAACCTTATGTCCCCCTAACTAGAACACTTGCTTGAAATAACTTAATAAAAAATGAAAAAAGTGTACTTAAAGGTTGACAATGCCAAAAATTACCTTGCTTTCTGCATATTCCAGTAAGTCAATCTATGCCAAAATATCCTAAATAGCTGAACCAAAATGGAGGCAATGGTAAAAGCTTTTACATACAGATTTGTTTGTAGAAACATTCAAAATGCATTTAATACTTCCACAAAATGAAGTAGAGGTAGTCTAAGCCACAACTATCAGAGAAGTGACTACCACCGAGATGGAAGAACTTTGCAACTTCATTTTGCCACTTTAAACTGGACACACTACCTCTGATGTTCATATATGTTAGTCGAACAGTAAACAGTGTAAAAGAAAGATCAGTGAGGAAATGTACTGTTAGTATTTTACTTTGCTACCATTAGACATTCCATTCAAGGGAAGGACACTCCATGTAGTCCCTTTATTAGGAAGATCATCTTCTAAAAGTAATACAATACAAAATAAGTTTCAAATATATCCTACCAATAAGCAAGATGAGACACAGAAAGTCTAGAAGTAGAGCTGTTAAGAAGCAACAGCAGCATAATTCATACCTGGTGAGCTCGACAGATCAAATCCAGATCATGACGATTCAGAAATTTACTGACCACATCAGCACCAAAAGTGAAAGAGACCCCACGATCATTTTCACCCCAACCTTGCACATCTTTGTCTGGGTCAGACCACAGCAGGTCACACAGCAAGCCTTTGGAAGATAACACAAGTTAAGATTCTAGTCTTAGGAAGTATCATTCCACAATGTATAATAGCTTTATTGTGATTACTAGAGAAGCTCTCCTAAAGAAAATAAGCCTTACCAACAAATTCAGTGATACTTAAACTGCAACTCGTACAAAGAATAGTCTGTGTAAGTATGGAGATTCCCCCTCTGCCCTTGCCACTTGAGATGAAACAAGTCAGAGCCAAACAGCTCTCTGAAAAAATACTTAATTGTAATATTCAGCGTATTTACAGTGAGCATTTGAGGAGTTTAAAAATACTGTGGTGGGTGCATTTTAAAAGGCAACCATCAATTTCAAAGCTTACCAAGAAAGTTTAGCTTGAAAACAGCAGTAAATTTTAAAAACCTATGCAAGATCAGTCATAAATACAGCAAATAAACTTGTAGCAGAAACTTCTGAAGATGGAAAGGCTTTGATTCTCACTTTTCTTACCATATGTGAAGAATCTTACTTGACTAAATAAAAATCTAACATGGCAAAATTCTGATATATTGTTTCAGGTAGCATTTTCAGTTTGCCTGGACTGCTGTTGACTTTTCAAAAAGCCTCATGACAACCAGTCTGGAATCTAAATTAGAACAATAAGCCTCTCTGGCATTTTAGCACTGGTCACAATCTATTTTCTGCTGCCAAGAAAAGATCAGCTAACTCTGGAGTTAAAACTGGGTACTAAAAAAAAAATAATTCTCTAGATTAACTGCAATGTCTTTATAGCAAGAACCTTCAAAGTGTTTTCACATGAGAAAGAATCAGGCTAACTCAACTACAACACAAACAAAAAAGCATTCAATGTATTTCACAGTTTTCTATGACATTGTACGTACTTGACCTGTGACAACTAACCCTTAGGCATTTAAGTACCTAGGAGCACTGTTTCACAATCTGAAAGAGAATCCAGTAGGCTCCCTTATCTGTTACTCAGAAGTTTGATTTACAGTTGTGTCCGGTTATTTCCTAAACAAAATATTGAGGATGTTATTTCTTAGACAGTAGATCCTTCAAGTTGCAATCGAACAAAACTAATGTCTAAACCTATTGTGCAACTGGATCATTTTGTAATTACATACAGCAATCAAATGGTCTTTGACAACAGCCACAAGTCCTCTATAGCAGAGGCTAAGATTTTATTTGCTTTCAGAACACAAAGAACAGACCAAGCAGAACTGCATTTTAGATAAAATATCTATCTAAAAAACTACTGAATACAGACAGCACAAGGCAAAAAATTTCTTCACTGAAATTTAGTTCTGTATTGAACAACATGTTTTTCAAAAGAGAACAGTTGCACTGAAATCCCTAATGGTTTCTTAAGAATTTCCAACATGTGACAGAAGCTGCTTGTCTCAGCTGCTTCAGAAGTTCTACCTCTTCTATTCTCTCTGCAGAGACACCTAGATGGGTTGGATCAGTGGGCTGAGGTCAATGGTATGAGGTTTAACAAAGACAATTGCCAGGTCCTGCATTTCAGTCACAACAACCCCAGGCAACTCTATGGACTTGGGGAGGAGTGGCTGGAAAGGTTCCTGGCAGAAAAGGCCCTGGGGGTGCTGGTGGACAGCCAACTGACTATGAGCCAGCAGTGTGCCCAGGGGGCCAAGAAGGCCCACACCATCCTGGCTTGTATCAAAAACAGTGTGTCCAGCAGAAGGGAACTGATTGTGCCCCTGCACTCAGCACTGGTGAGGCTGCAGCTTGAGTACTGTGTTCAGTTCTGGGTGCCACAGTGTAAAAAAAAAAAAACCAACAAAACCAAACAAACAAAACCAAACACCCCCCCCCCAAGGTGCTGGAGCAAGTTCAGAGAAGGGCAACAAAGCTGGTAAAGGTTCTGGAGAAAATGTCTTATGAGGAACACCTGAGGGACCTAGGATTGTTTAGTCTAGAGAAGAGACATTTCTCTCTACAACTACCTGAAGGGATGTGGTTGGTTGTCTCTTCTCCCAGGTAACTAGTGATAGGAGAAAATGGGCTTAAGTTGCACCAGGGGAGGTTTAGGTTAAGATATTAGGAAAAAATTTCTTTACTGAGAGAGTGATGAAGCTTTGGAACAGGCTGCTCAAGTAGGTGGTGGAATCACCATCCCTGGAGGTGTTCAAAAAAACATCCAGATGTGGCACTTCAGGACAATGTCTAGTGGTCATGATCATGTTTAGTAGACAGTTGGACTTGATGATCTTGAAGGTCATTACCAACCTTAATGATTCTGCCACCCCCAAAAATCAAATAATCATTAGGATTACACACAGCAATAGCCAAATTTTGTCCTACAATCTTTAACAGTGAAGTAATAGAAACCTACAACATCTGTCTAAATGAGACTATGCTGCCAAAGGAGGTTTTTTATTTTAACATCCAACATCTACCACTGCAGTAGCTAAGTTGACCAGAAGCATACCATAGCATAGCTGATACAAGCAGGGCATTTGGGATTACACAAAGGAGGGAGTTAGCTTCCTAATAAGAAAATGGTTGTCAGTGCTGTTCAAAACACATCACTTATACCTCAGCCTCACAAAATGCAAATACTTTAACGGTTACCAAACGAAAGAAATTTATGTTGGAATACAGAGCCAAAGTTCACAGCTGCCAAACCCCATAAAAATGCCACCAAAATAAGAGATCGTTAAATTTCAGTTGTGATTGAAAAGGTTTTCATCAGTCTATGATACCATCTGATCTTCTCAGTCCAAGCCACAGGAATATCTATCAAGAACTTCTGTATCAACACAAACATTCACCAAGTGCCATCTCTCCACAAAGGGAGCTATTAAGGACTTGTAACTTCCATAGAAGTGAGATCACTTCAGTTTATTTTTCATTTTTTTTCCCCACTAGATTTACTTCCATTGTGTAATATTGGTTGCTGCGTGTAGGTCCAGCACGCCAAGACCTTCTATGTTACTGTGCCATATGCACACATCCCTCTGATGGGTCATTTAATTTTACCTCTGCTGGTAAACATCTGGCTATTGTTTCTGAAAGCAAAACAAAGAGTGCAAAGCACTCGGTAGATCAAAAGCCTTTTTTAAATGTCTCTATACTTATTTTTAGGAAGTACTAAGAATACAGACGATTTCAGTGGAGCATCCATGGAAACCAGAACTACATTCTGCAAGGGCATTCCTGAAGTGGGGGTGGCTCAAGCAGTAGTATTAGCCTTTTGAGTAGAACTATCTTTACTGAGAGCTCTGATAAATGCAAGGATTGACTCATTTGTACTGACATTTATTTCGTTATGCATCAAGTGAATAACTAGCATAAATGGGAGAACAATGTAGTAATTTATACTACAGAAACACTCATTCACCAATCTAGTGATGCTTCTTAGTGTCAAGCATGTATGTAACAGCTTGCATAGAAATCTTGGTTTTTAAGGGACAGTAGATGTATTAACCCTGAATTACTCCTATGCATCAGCACTGAGGAACATTACAGGAAGTAGAAATCTTCTACTCCAAGGTTTAACTGTAACTGTAATTTGTGTTTCAAAAAGGTTTAGATGTGAGATCGCCTTTGAAAGTTTATTTCAGACTGCTGCTGAAATCAATACTAAAAAAAATCCTAATACTTAGCAAGCTTTAAGCAGTTACATTCTTTAACAGACTACAGTGTTTGGGTGTGCTTCAACAAGGCAAGAAAAAGTAGTAACTGTTTAGTTTCATTTATGCTTTCATTAGATTTCTAAGTTACTTTAAGGCAAACTTGTGGGTGATGTATCTAAACTCAGATAATGTATCCTAGTCTGTTATGACAAGCAGTAACAACATGGGCAAAAGCCTCTAACATACTGGGTAACTTAGTCATGATGATGAACAAGACTCATGCCCTGCAGACATCAAGGAATACCATGCTGTGAACAGAGGTTGTGTTAAGTCACTGCATTGCCTGTACAGAAATTGATTAAAATCTGTTTCATCGTTAAGACCTATTTACAGTAAATTCTATGGCACTCACCTGTGTCAGGAACATCTGTAGGTCTCATAATTCTCCGTATCTGCTCCATTGACTGGAGATCTGGAGACAGTCCTGTAAGTACAAGAAAACAAGTAACTTATCTACATATTTTACCTGTAAAAAGGGTTCCAGAGAACACACAATTAGAGGTTGAAAGTCATACAGCATCCATTGTTTCCACTGTAATATAAACAAAGGACAGTTCGCTATAATACAATTAAGTTTCTGAACAGAGGGACAGAAAATAAAGCAAATTAAGTTAGCAAAGGATTTTAACTGTTTTCCTACAATCCTTTTAACCACACAGCACAGAACTCTACAGTTAAGTATGTTCTCTTAAACAGCTTACAAGAGAAACAGTGAAGAATAGTATTTCTACTACCTAACACAATTAAACTGGATGCAGATCTTTACAACCACCTTACCTTATAAAAGCTAAAGGAAAATCCTCTACTCAACTTTAAAAGACTACAGGCCAAAGCAGCCTGCAGGTGTGACTGGAATCATAAGTCACATGACTATTTCAGCATGTTACTACTCATCAGCTGAGCAGCAGGCACTGGATGCTGTAAACGAATACTAGAGTGTGCAACTGCAATAGATAAGGAGCACAGAGGTGGTCAATTACTATAGCTCAGCTGCTTAATAATTTAGAAAGCCACAGTATCTTTATTACCAAAAAGATCATTTATCACAGACAGCTCTTTTTGCATAGTTTTGCCATATTGACATGCAATTACAGCCCAATCATGGCATTTCCAGAGCCACCCTTTCAACAGCTTACATACATACTCTGGAGCTTTTCTGACTGAGGCATACAGGCATGAAAGCGAGCCTACTAGATGCTCTAGTATCTTAACATGTCCTTAAAAAAGGAACTTATGTGGCTTAGGCCAAGATTAGATAATCAAGAAAGTTGCAGATTTGGGAATAGAGCATGAAGATCTAATTTGTGATGAAATGTATTTCATATTAACAAGCACTATCCATTTGATTCAGTCCAGAACTCTGAACACGATAAAAGAAAATCTGCCATTGGAAAGGAGTCATCACATGAAATAATTTCACACTGACACTAGAATTTGCACAGCAACAATGTACGTGTTACAGGGACAATAACTCCAATGCATTTGATATAAAGATTTGAGGAACTATTATTCAAGTATTAAGATTTTAGGTTATTTTTCTTGAAGCAGTCTTATAAAAGCCTTCTATCCTCCTCAGCTTGTTGAAGCTGTCTTCACAATGTTACCTTGAAGTTGTGAAGT
>JAAGNO010009269.1:3337-21112 GCA_033439905.1 Ceryle rudis | reverse complement strand
AGCAGTCTTATAAAAGCCTTCTATCCTCCTCAGCTTGTTGAAGCTGTCTTCACAATGTTACCTTGAAGTTGTGAAGTGCAGCAGAATCTTACCTTGATGGCACAGCAAAGGAGTATCGAAGGAGTCAATTCTACTTCCACAACAGTACAGGGATACTAGTAGAGGGATACTAGTAGAAGTTTGTGTATAGATAGTCATCTTTTAAACTTTGACCAACCTACTTTCTTTGGAACTGTCACATGCAGATTAGATTAGCACAAAAGCATGTGGATTCTACTCTGGTTCTACTCAGCACCACACCTTGAGACAGTAACACACAATCTCAACAAAGAAAGAACAACAAATTTGTAATCTTCTACGATGTCACAGCTCTTAAGTTTTGGGTTGCACCTAAAACATGAAGCTCTTTAAAAGAAAATGTTATTACAAACCTTGTCTTAACCCCATAGCTATTCATTTTGGTGCTACTTTACACCACTGTAAAATAGCGAAAGCCCACACAACTGCCTGTGTGTTTGTAGACCTCTTTGTAACCACCCAAAAGGTCTTCTGCTCCAAGTATCTTCCTAACTCCCCCCACACAAGAAGAAATAGCTAATGTCTCAAATTCAGATCTGCAGACAAAAGTTGTACGTGATCATCATTAAATGAAGGAAATAAGAATGCAAACACAGGCTACTCAAGCTCAATATCGAGCTGCTGCCACTACAGTGATTGTTGCAAACTACTGTGTACTGGAAGAAAACTGAAAAGTACAGGATTGAATTAAGTTGCCTTGTCACATAATCACAGCTAAGCACAGAAAAAGTATCTTTCAGTATACTATCTTCTTGAAGCATAAGATCACCCCATACCTAAAGGAGATGGAAAATGAACTGTCATTATTCCTGTCAGACCTATCAAATCCAGGCTCTAGATTTGAACCCCTTCTTGATCAGGCAGAGCTGATAAAGTAACAGTGATGTTTACTTATTTTTATAGTGTATCCAGGAATCTCATCAGGTCTCTTTGGACACTGTAAGATTATCAAGTAGACTTTAACTTCAACATATTTCATTATTGTTGATGTCACAAGAAAAACAGAATTCCAGAGCTTGAAAATATTACGTTAATCCCATATTCTACTAAAGTACCATGACTCCCATCTCAGAGCTTGAATCCATTAAGACTGATGTGTTCCATCAACATGATGCTACAACATGGACTTAATTTACAGAAACTTGAACATAACCACAAAGTCTCTAAGAATTATAAAGTAGAGTGGTGTCATAGATAAGAGGAGAATACTGTACAGAATACAAAGCAGAGCAAAATAAAGAAGTCATGAATGGTTATGGAATAAACTTCAATGAAGTGAGATAAAGAGCTAAATCATAAGAAAGTCAGGAGGACAGCCTAAAGAAATGGCCAAAATATGACTTGTATGAGCAATATGCAAAGACAGGCGAGAGAGAGGGAAGTGATAGGAAGGATACAATGAAAGATCCTTTCAGCAGCATGACCATTTGGAGACAGAGATGGCAAGAGAGGTTTGATTTATGTTGTGAGATATAGAACTCAAACCAGCAGATGCCCAGGAAAGTCTAAGAAAAAACCTGCCTCTGGATTTTAAGCTAATGTAGACTTACTGGGGTAAGTTAGGTGCCTTTTGTTTTACTATGTTATGCGGTTTTGCAAAGTTTTATTGTATATCCGAGAGGACAATATTTTTAAAATAAACTATGCAAAAATGCGCAATATAGTAAAAAAGGCACCTACCTTATATCTACATGCTAGCTTCAATCTCCAGCGGAGTTGAATGGTTTGTGCTGCTGCCTCAGTGTTTACTACAGTAGTAACATCATGAAAGGCGTTGACAGTCCATGACTTCATGGGATCTGGAATGCAGTTTGGATAGGACTGGAGAAAAGTGGAAAAAGGGCAAAACTTATTTATGTGCTGAATGTCTACTTTCATTTATTAGGAGCACGCAGCACATTTAGCAATCTTTTCACTATTTCACAGCCAGAGATCAGTTGAGTGATAGTAATTTCAGTTACAGATGAAGCCTGTACAAGTTTAAGGGACAATCAGCATTCAATAAAGTCAATACTGCTTTTTATAAGAGTATCCTTAAAGCATCCTATGCACAACACACTAAGTTTTTCTGCTCGATTAAACAAGAGGTTAATCCCTCCAACGCATTTATAATAAAGTTGTTTTTTTTTTTCCTTGAAAAATAGCTTTCTAGGCTTCTTGCTTGTAATTCAGGTCTCAAGTGTGCATACACACATTTCTGTCATAGAACACAGCATTCTACTCTGCCTGCTAAGCTTCCTTGATTACCTTCTATCACCCACATAAGCTTAATTGTTTGCCTGAAATAAGCGTTTTGTCACCATTCATTCTCTATGTTTCCCAAATAAAATAAAATTTATAAAAGTATAATGATAGTAAAAATAATAATTTCTTCACCAGCTTTTTTGAAACAAATTTATTACATAATTTTAGACACTGAAAATTGGCTACCTCAGTGCTGAATTGATTTTGTATCTTATTCCTAAAATGATGAGATCTAGTTCATAAGATAGTTACTAGTTCTTAATAAAAAAGACACCACACCATACTGTCTGAGAATGAAATGAAGAGATGACCTGTGAGAAAACAAGTACTTTCTGAAACATGTCAATGCTACCTGGAGACTGGCAGACTCAAGTGTCTATCACTGCATGATTTCTGTATGTACAGACATGACAATACCTCAGAACATATTATGCGTAAGACTGACAGCTTGTACTAGCTGGCACTGAAGGCAGCAGCTTTCAATACAAGATGCAGGAAGAGACAGGAGTATTTTTACAGAACATTTCATACAGGCAGAGCTCTTGCAGAAATACCTGCAATTAATAAAGGCAGGATAGCAACCATTAAACTCACAAAGTCCACGAGTATATGCTCAGGAATTTTGGATGAATGCTACTTCTAATTCTAAATGGAGCTGCTTGAATTAGAGGTTTCTGCAGTGCTCTCACTTCCACTAATCTCTAATGATCTCACTGACAATGTAGGTGTGACATCTACCAGACCATCCCTGAATCACCCTGTGCAAGCAATGAAATTGCTTATTAATGGACACAGTTGCAATGCAAAAAGGCAGGATGGTTCTTTCTTACAAGTAATTTGAAATTGTTGTTAACTGTTTGACTCTAAAAGGTCATGAAAACCTCCAAGTAACATTGCCTGTAAAAACATGGGGAGTCCCCTTCTACAAAGACTGTCCCAGTAAGTTCTAACATTCACACAAGCCTCGGTCAGATCAACACCATGCACTTTTTTCCACTACAAAAACAGGGCAGCACAGGGACAGGTATCCACACAACACAGATTTTTTCCAAGAGCAAAGTTTTTAATGGAGTCTGAGCAAGCCATGGCTGACCTCCTCTAACATTAACAGATGTCTTCATGCAGTAGACTGAGGTCCCTTCCATCTTCTAAAACCAGCTGAAGAGTCCAAGAGTATATATACAGCTGGGGTTACTTGTGAAAGCTGTTCTTTCAATTCACTGCTAGGGATATCAATGTTAGCTAAGGCTGCGCTGATAGATGGGAACAGCAACAAGTCATATGGCAAGTTAGGCAAGAATTCTAGCATTCAGTATCCTTCAGAGAGGAACATACTGTTGGGAGTATTTTACAGACACACCTGTCCCTCAGGCACAGAGGGCTATGTTTACCAGGTAAGGCTGACATCTGTCTACTGGCAGGTGCACAGAAAAACATGAGGTATAACAGTGACCTTTACAGACAGTATAAGCTTTAACATGCCCAACTAAATATCAAGTTTGCACATCCACACTCCATTTGCTATAGCGTTAACCCAAAGATCATTTTAGACACAGCCTTTGAAAGCAATCATTAACTCACCTCCATGACAACAGAAGATCTTCTCATCCACAATGGCTGCAATAGGCAGACAGTTAAAACAGTCTGTGAAGGTCTTCCACAGCTTAATGTTAAATCTCCGCTTGCCTACAAGAACAGTATGTGACATTAGGAAGGGAAGGCTGTTTTCTTAAAGCCAACCTGCAACATGTATCATAACCTGCCCCAAAATGTTAGCAAATTGTCTTTACAGGGCTTTATTTCTGTTAGTGTACTTAAGTTTCAACCTTCTACAACAGCATTTCAAGAACAGCAGAGCAAATAATTCCCTAGAGTGACTCTAGCCTCAGTATGAAATGTGTTTTTACAAAGTTTCAAAGCAAGTTCACAGAATATTAAAATCCTTGCACTACCAGAAGTGTCTCCAAAACACAGAATTAGTTGCAGTCTTTCAAAAGAAATAGGTTTTGCTTACATTCATCATAGAATCCATAGATTCGGTTGATGCTAGCACACTCATGGTTTCCTCTTAAGAGAAAGAAGTTTTCTGGGTACTTGATTTTATATGCCAGTAATAGGCAAATGGTTTCCAGTGACTGTTTGCCTCTGTCTACATAATCTCCAAGGAAAAGATAATTGGCTTCCGGTGGGAATCCTCCATATTCAAATAATCGAAGCAAGTCTGTATACTGACCATGAATATCACCTGAATAAGAAAATGTTTACTGAGGATTAGTGCAACAACAAAAAGAGTGCATAAATCAATAACACAAGTTAGCTAATCACTTTTATTAATTTGTACTTTAAAAGGCATTAATATGTCTTTTTTTAAAAGACTAGCGGTAGGTATCAGAAAGGTGAGAACCATGTGAATATTATAAACTGAAGTACCCACTAAATGCAAATAACCATTTGCAGAATTATGTCAGTTATGAAGTCAATCTGAAAAACAAAAGCTACAGAAGTCTTCACAATTAAGCACAAGTTTTCAAACCATATTCTGATTTGTTCAATTTGAAATACAGTCAGAAAGACAACCTCTGATTGAACAGTTACATGACCAGGAAGCCAAGAAAAAAAGTTAAGTGACATTATTTACTACAAAAACATATCAATAAAGAATCTATATAGACTGGCAAGAAACTGAACATTGAAGTGTTTTCTCTGCCAGCACAAAGGTCAACTGCTTACCCTCCCATAACATTGCTGGACTAAGATTCCCGTGCCCCAGAATTCAGCCTAACTCCTCCTTTGATGCAATTATTCATATAAAAACAGCACAATGACTCAAAGACTGATATCCCTTACACAATATTCAACCCTGCAGGTATATCCTAGGACAAATAACTGTCGTGTTACCTATCACACTGCCAGCTTGAAAATTAAGCAGACTTTCCTGCTGCTCTGTGCAGCAATTACAACACTACAGCCTATCATATCAGACTAGCCAAAGCTAATTGTCTGTGAGCTGTCCATAAGGTCAAAGAAGATACCAAAGCTGCTCTACGTAACTTGGTGAATACATGTGAGGTGTTCCAGTTGACTGCAGAGTTTATCACCAACATGACTGAATGCAAAAAAGATATGCAAGAAGCCTACATGCAGGCTGTATGCTATTTAAATCAGTACCCTCCCGGGACTGATTAACACTAAGGATTCCGTAAGTGCATTTCCATTTTTGCTGCTTGTTCAGTGGAAAAATCCTGACTTTGTTAAGCACAGCTATTCTCCAGTAGTGTTAGCTACTATGGCTCAAGAAAAAAAAAAATAATAAAAAAAGGCAAAAAACTCAACAGGCATCTATCTACAACTTTTTCCATCATCTTAAAAATAAGATTTTTAAAGCATAGAGTGGCAAGAAGAGTACATAGCTATATTTCTCTTTACTCTTTCCATGAGAAATGCAATTGCTTCCTCCTTTAGGCAGCATTCTTCTGTAACTATTTCTCACTCAGAGAGGAGTCATTTCCCAATTTCTTCCTAATAACAGGGAACACTATCCACTACCCAATTCCAGACAGCTTCTGATATTTCAAATATATATCTGAATTTTCAAATATGTTGCATCAAAAATGATTCCTATTCTACTTGATATTTAGGAACCTCCAGGTAATCACCTTTTGGTGATTACAACCAACAGAAAACATAGAAGACTCCTCAACAAATCGCTGCTGTGCTGAGTCTAGTACTCCAGAACTACACTATCAATATACTCTCCAGACTTCACCACCAGCAAAATTAACCACCAAGTAAACATACTGCAGAGAATACTGTAATTGTGTTCACTGTCTAGAACTACTTTCAGTTACACACCAGCCAGAGGGAGCAAAGCACTTAAAAAGAACATTATACAGAAAATTTTATAAAGGAACCAAAACATTTACTATTCCATTCAAGGCACTTCGGCATTTTCATGCAGGCACAAGCTGAATTCAAAGTCTGTTAGATAGAAAGTCTTACAGTAAAAACTACACCTTTTTAAAATGGACACTTAATGTCATATGAAAGATATTCTTATGTAAAACACAGTCATTCAATATGTAAAAGCTTACTTTGAACTGACTTGATCACAAGACAAGACAATCCTATAATGGTTCCACAGGCACTGCCTGAACACACTAAAATAGTAGTTCAAAGGAATACAGCTGCGTATTTTGCTTTTGGTGAAAGAGATCATCTTTCATTCACTTTTATCTAAATGTATCTTTGACAATTGCTCTAATATTAAATTCAGATGCACCTGACACTTCCTGGTGCTACCACTGTATCTAGAATCCAATTTTAAAAAAAGAAATGCCTTATTTAACTCTGCATTTGCTACTCTATTATTGTGCACCTAACAATCCTTTCAACTCTCTTGATTTAAGCAAATGAGAAACTGACTTTGAAGAAGGCTATTTATACTTTGCAGATCTTGACTTATGTACAATCTAAATATTTAATTAGACTTTTTGTTTTCTCTTTATCTAGGAATATGATGACACTACTTCAGTCTTTTCAGTGTAGCATAAACACAACGCAGTAAAGCTGCATTTTACCTTCAACTTCATACCATGAGGCAAGCTGGTCTGTTTTTCCTCCCCACCTTACCAAGCAATTAGTTAACTTGATAACTTGAAGGACAATTACAACCCAGTATTTACAATACTCTTGTAATTTATTTTAATTTTTTTTTTTATAAGCTTGCATATCTCTTAACAGTGTACTTTGGAGGAAGTCAAGCACCTTTATAAAGGCTTACAGAAGAACACACATTTTTGTTTTATCCATATTTGACAGTAATAACAGTTAAAACTTGCTGTAAAGCTCGGGGAATTTATTACCTGGTAACTAAGCCTAACTTAACAGTCTGCATCCCATTTTATTTGTTTCAACTGAAAGACTAACTGCTTTCTTCAACACTTTTTATGCACAAGCAGTCCTTAGGGAAGTACAAGGACAGGTTGCAAAACTTGCACTAGACAAGGGCACGAGCAGCTCCTACTGTCAAATGAACTTGCTCCTAAATAGTACCAGGAACACCAAGAATCTACCATTAGCTGCCTTTTATTGACATAATCCATTCTAAATTGAAAATTACATACAAGAGTGTGAAGATCTCACTATAATCTGTATCACCCACGTCAAGGTCATTTGCCTATATTACTATCCTTCCAAACCATTTAGCATACAACTAGATTAAAATACCTTATAAAACATATACATATGAAGTTTACATACCACAAATTTTCAGAGGTGCCTCTAGTTCCAGAAGAATAGGCTGGCTAAGAAATATTTCCCGGGATTTTATGCACAAGCCCCGAACTTCTGCTTCAGTCATCTGAACGATCTTCCCAGGACGACATCCTCGTACTGAAACGAGATGTTTAACAATTGATGGTAACTATCTCACAGACACACAGCAATAGGTAAGCACAGATGAGCTGTATGTGAAATTTAGATTTGACAAAAAGCCATCAGCACACTCTAAGATACCTATGAAATGTGTTGAAATTATATATTCCAACAAATTCTAAAATTATCTCTGATACTGTGGTAACCTGTGCTTAATGGGCTGTATGTGTTCCTGTTAAATCGGGTTCTCGGAAAATAATAATTTAAGACTTGCTTTCTTCCACATTTGGATAAACAGCGATTTCAAAAAGCATTTACATTAACAAACCCATTACACTGAAGTATTCACCAGAGGAAAAAAAAAAATCCTGAAAATCAAAGTCCTGAAAACACTTTCATATTAGCATAAAATAAACTTCTTTAGGACTGTTGAGCTCAACAGCGCTAGATAAATACAAAGGAAAAACCATACACATACACCCTGCTTTTGGCAGCTGCAATTGCCGTATTAGGAAAATCACACTAAAAATCTATGGAAGTTTGATGAAACATTCATTCGTATATAACAGCTCGAGTTTATGAAACGTTTATGACCAAACAAAGACATTCTAATTAGAATGAAACTGAATTCCTAAACCACTAAGTCAGGTACTCAGACCTATATTTAGCACTAAGTTTTCAAAAGCATTCACATGCCATTGTACTCCAACCAACATCCTCTGGCAAGTTTATCTGCAGCTGCTTCTTTCCACAAATATCTATATGATTCCTCTGTCAGAGGCTTTAATGTGTCTTTAATGAGGCAGCAAAATAGAACAAATGTGTCTGCACTTTGGCTGATCCAGTTCAGTCTTTCATCTGAGCATAAACCAAGCCTCAGAGTTCTAACTAATAAGCCAGAATGTATCAGTCTCTATGACATGTGAGCATCCTGTTCTGACATCTGCTTTAAATGGAAGCAACATTCAGCATTAAAGAATGGAAGTACCTCCAAGAAAAGGTGGTACAAAACTTCAGCAATTCAAATCCAAACGTTTTTGAAGTCAAATGCAATTAAGGCATGACTGTGTAAAAATTTTAGTTGCAACAAGAAGTCTAATAAAATAGATTTGTAAACAGAGTAGGAAAAAAACTAGTTTGTCACATGTAAGTTCCTGACCTGCCTGCTTCCCCTCTCCAGAACCAAAGAATAATCTTGCAACCTTTTTTTTGTTTGTTTGTTTGTGGCTTTTGGAGGTGTGGGTTTTGGTTTGGGCTGGTTTTTGGGGGGTTGGTTTGTTTTTTTGTTTGGTTGGGTTTTTTTGTTTGGTTTTGGGGTGGTTTTTTTGGTGTGGTTTGGTCCCCCCCTTTTCTTTTTTGCATGGTGGTTTTTTTTATATGGCTTGTTTGTTTGTTTGTTTTCTTTTGGTTTTGGAAGCAAAAAGCACAATCTAGAACAGACACTGAGGCTGGGTGAAGATCCAGTGGTCCTGTGTTGTGATGACACTGAGGAATGTGGAGTGGGGCCAGGTGTGGTCCTGGCCTTCTCATACTACTGCTTATCGCAGCACTTAACTGTTGTTGGCAGAAGACATCAAGGCTGAAAGGCCCATCAAGGAATGTCTGTGTAACTGAAAGACCCACTTAATGATTTGACTACAGTTACCCAATAGTAGAAAACCGAGGTATAAAAATTATCCCTATTTCAGACATATTTTGTGGGATGAGAATTTGACACCAAACCATAAGGCTTGCCCCCCTAAGCCTCCTCAGAAGGGAGGCCTTTTGGTAAAATGTGGGGCCTCCACTAGGCTGAGCATATGCTTTTCTCTGGTTTACCCTCGGAGATAACAATACAATTGTAATCATAAATGTAAAGATGTAGTGATTTATGCAGCTTAGCATATTCATCACCGGCAATCCTAAAGAATCCGTATATGTTGCAAGTGTAAATAAACTGTACTAGTCATGCATCCAACTGCATCTTGTGATTGCAACCAGACCTACAGCAGACAGACCGTTCACGTATCTGGTGTTGAACCTATAGCAACATTATAAATTGGCATACCTATTAAGAGATAAATCCAGTCACCCCTTGCCCTTCTGATCTCCGAGGGCTGTCTAGAACACGAGGCGGTTCATCTCTTACCAATTCACACAACAGTTGCGGTGGTTTTTTTTTGTGGGGGAGGGGGGTTGAGTTTGCTTGTTTGATTTTAATTCATTTAACCTCCATTCTCCTTTTATTTCCACTTAGCTACTAGAAAACATACTTTACAGAGGAGATCAGTATCCATCACCTACATTGTGCAATAGGGGAAAAAAAAAAAATAGGACAAACAGTTTGTCCTAGGTCACCTACTACTATAGTTCAAAGCGTTAAGCTCAAAAAGCTCTGCTCTGGTTATCACTGCATACTTCACCCAGGGTAACTGTACGTCTGACCATTCCAACACTGCTATTAATTTTTATTAAAAAAACAGGCACTTCTTAAACCGAGGTTAGGAAGCAGCTGAAGGAACATATGAAAAGGCAGAAATGGCTTTCTCAAGGAGGGAAGACATGTGAAACTAGATCCTGGGACAGCCAGTTTGACTAACAAAATACCAGAAGAGCTAGTCTACCTGCAGTGAGGAAACACTGGAAATACTTTGCTCATTAGAATCCCACAAGAACAAGAGTGTGGCATATAGGATTTCTTTCAGTGACACTGCATCAGTAGCAGGTGGTATTTACATCCTGTGGTAGAAATCACATTCCTTTTGCTAATTAAGATTTCAACTATACTTGAGAAAGCAAACAGCTTTTTAGTAACACCTTTTTTTTTGTTAATCATGCATTAAGATGTGGGCTTACATGATAAAAGAATACAAAGGCATATATTATACACCATCAAGGTGATCAGAAAACAATAAATGCCTACAAGCTTCCTTTTCAACATACTTCAAATGCACTTAAACACATCTTCAGCCCCACGGGGATTATTACCAAAAAAATATAAGCCTCAGGTTTGACAGTTTTGCATAAGACTTGACTACTTGTAAGGTACCAAAATGCTCCAATAACCTCCACTTTTTAAAACACTTGCAATCCCAGTATCTTATAATGATCTCTTTTAGAGACCAGAAACTCATTTTGAAAAGCACAGTAAACTGTCACTATACACAAGAAATCTCCCATCTGAAACAGCAGAGTCTTAATAAAGCTATCATTTTCTTGAAACAATTGTTTTATTTAAACCCATGGCTTACAACATCAATGTCACGCCAAAGAAGCGTGCAGCACAACCAGCTTTTCAGTCCCATTTTTCCTTTACCAATTGAGCATTCTTTTAACCTGTTTTGATAAGAAATTGGATTCTCCTCTGTATTTAACTACTTTAATAATGTTTTTCAACACCAGTACTATGCCATTTCATGCATTTTAAAACCCAAGAAGTTATGTAACTGTACACTTTTTATATCTACTCTAGTTTCTGAACTCAAACCCAAGGAAGCCCACCATACACAACACTGATGTTACCGTATGTAGCACCAGACCAAGCAGAGTAGAGAATTGAGACAACAATTCAAGGAGGGCACTCCTGACACTTAAAATAACTTTGATCTAATCAATATTTCTTAGAACTCCACACTTTAGCTCCCTTTAAAATGCTCACAGTGGTTTCAGCTTGGAACATCTGCTTTACAGCATTGAGGCTTTAAGTACTGCTGTATTTTTGCACTAAAAGACAAAGTGAACATGCAGCTCCTGACTTCCAAATAAACTGTCATAATCAGCACATCCAGTGTCATGATGTTAGTTCTTTACTTTTTATAGTAGAGCCTTAAGCTCTGCAAGCCTGTAGCAGACAAACAGGGCAGTAACTTACTACCACACTTCTGATTCTCCAGAGAAGAGGTTTCTTCAACTATGGCAAGCATGCCACCCTCCGAAGAGGAGACAACACACACCTAGTGACTGCCATTACTTCCATCCATGGGAAGGGTACAAATGTGGGCCGCAGCACCTTTGCAAAGGCAGCCTCCACTTCACCAGTCAGCAGCTCCACACAGCAAACACGTGAGATCAAGTTACATTTGAAGAAGCACTAAGCCAGGAGATTCATAAAGAATAACCATCAATAATATAGTTAAGAGAAAATGAGTTTTCTCCCACAATCCCCTGATCATCTGGGAGTGTACTACATATTGAAAAATGAGAGGCTACTGTGACACTAGCAGCCTCAGCACTTGACCGGGTTCACAAAGGCATTGAAAGGTTCTCCAAGTAGTCATCCAGAACAGCTGTGAACATACAGAAGCAACAGTATACACACATTTCACCAGCTTGCACTACAACTAGAATTTCGTTCAAGTTTCCTTAGCCGAGCACTGTATGGATTGTAAACAAGACCATCTCTCAGAAAATTTAGTGTTTCAAAAGCCAAATGCCCAAGAAAAGATTTAAGAGGAGGTTACAAGAATGAGATCAAGAGTATAAATTATTTTTCAGACTCACAGATTGCTATAACTAACCATTCTTAAAACACGCAAGTCATAGCTGCATGCATTGTAAAATCTGCAGCTCACAAAAAGCCTTTAACAGCATTGGGAAAACCCTATCTTGTCACTTACCCAGAGCAGAAACAGCATCTCATCATTAGACATAAATGAATTCTCTTTCATCTAAGACACAGATGCTGTAAACAAGCTTTGATATACATAGAAGTCTTTGGTAGGGACAGCAATTCCTGTTGTAAGACACAATTCCATTTACACGGTGGTATGCCAGAACAAGCCTTTGCAGCAAGGAGCTTAAAGCAGAGTTACACAAAAAGGAAGAAAGAGAATTGAAAGCAACTGTATGCATTGTACTGCCAGGCTAATGTTTTAGCACAATATATGCTATAGTAATCTGAAAGCTGTCTAATTAATATTAGAATGATCTCTGAATCTACACAACCTTAGCAAGCCTACTAAGAGCAATTAGTAATTTCAGACACGAGCAGCAGTGGCAGGAAAAACTTCAGCAAAACCAATTATTTTTTTTTTTTTTTAGCCCTCCAAATTCATGCCAGAGAGTAGCAAATTATGTAGGGCAGTACTGGAGAGGAAGGAAATAAGTAGCGGTAAGGAAAGCTGGTCAAGAACCAGCTGTTGAAAAGTCTATGAGCATCACTTTTTGCCATATTCTTTCAAGAACTGGAGAAAACACACTTTAACCTATTCTGTCACAGTGCTTCTGGTGTGCCTCTCACTAAGTAACTAAGCTGCTCATTCTGTGGCATCACTAAGACAAATTTCTACAATTACTAAGTCAACTGAGGTATGCACAGCTGTTCTAAGCACCTATCCTGTGTTCTCCAATATCACACATGTCCTGTTTACTGGACAAAACACTCATGGTTTTAACATAACATTAAAACCCAGACAGACCTCCTAAGTCTCATTAAAAAAAATGGGTGAGTATTATTACTAAAAACCAGCCTCCTTCTTTCCCCACACTTTTTTTTGCAGGCACATGCACTTACGTGGCCACAGAGCAAACTGCATCACTGAACTGATCTTTTCTTTGTAGTAAAGACAAAGCAAACCAAAAATGTAATCTAGGTAGTTCCTCAAGCTGCTGAATACATCTCCACTGTGAACTTGGATTATGACTAGTGAAGGCACAAGCAGCTGACTCTGCTTCTTTTCACAGCAGCTCCAGCCAAGCTTATTTCTGAAATTATGGCTTTAGAAATCTATTTTACCAAATTAAAAAAAAAAAAAAAAAAAAAAAAATCAAATCTAAGCTACAACACAAGGCTGCAAGCATGCAATTTTATAAATTGCACACAACCAATTCCCATAAACTTGCACTCCCCCTGATATTCTGTTGAATGTTTAATGACTGGTGATTACAACTATGACATTTAACTATTTATTTCTTGTACTTAGAAGTACTTCAGAATATCTGATGAATCCTGAAATCCTGAACAACCTCTCAATAGCAGAATGGATTTAGAAGCCAAAGGTGGTATTACCTCTGACTTGAATCAACAGTCCTTAACGCTGATTTTGGAAACATGTTCTGAAGTTATCTGCCTCTCCGCATTTTTTAAATCCAAGTTATATAAATATATAGTATATTTTATGGTTCTAAGTCAGGAACCCTACATTGGATTTTAAGTGCCTTTCATTGTGGAAAGCAAAACTTCTACTCCTTGAAAATATCTTCTGTTATTTAACTTGTTCAGCTGTCATCCAGAAACAGGCGCTCCCTATCTCCTTATCTTGCAGCAAAACATTGACAGTTAAGCCAGCAACACAAGTTTTCAGCTTCAGAATTGCCATAATAGAACTAAGCTTAGAACAGCTTTTGTTCATGTGTTACAGTGGTGGACAAAAATAATACAAATGCCCTTCCAGAGCTTTGCTCAATTCAGACAGAAGCATATTGCTAAATATACAGCTCCTCTGTGTGGTGTTCACAGCAGAACCCTGTACCTTTCCCAGGGTACATAACCCAAACTTCACACTAAAAATAGAGGAATTAGACCTCTAGGGAGTTGTGGGTTTTCTGGGGGGGTTGGGTTCCCCCCCCCAAGAACTGTACTTTTACAGCCAAGTAATCTTAAAATCTTATGAAATTTGCCTTCACTGGATGTCCTTGAAACTAATTATTTAACTGACTGCTTTTGAACTCATTTTAGCAGGACTTAACATCTAACACAAATTCACTGCAGAGTAAGAGATTGCCCAAGCTTTTAGTTTCTAAACAGGAAATAACCAAACAATGAAGTTGTGTTCTTCTACCCAAACTTGAATCTATATTCTTAAAATATATCCAGCAGAATTAATGCTCATGGAATAGAAGCTTCATTAGGAACTAGTATGTAAAGCTTCTTCAGGAGATACCCAAATAAATCCATGAAAGCATGCAAGTGTCCCTACATCAACCTTCACCCATTACATTTGGTTTTCATGGACCAGACGCTTCCATATAAAGAGGTTTCATAAACTAACTGATGGTCTCAGTCATTCTGTATCATACACAGTTCCAAGAATTGCTGAAGTCAAGGTTGAAGGACAAGATCACATCAGTTACTCCATTCTGTAAGCAAAATGTGTAATGCTTGTTATTTACTGTCTGCTTAATAACACTGAAACCTAAAACTCAGACAACTAGCAAAGCATAAGGTAGAAGCCTCTCACCGTGCTGTCTCATACAAAGTGGTGGCAATTCCTCTTCTAGTCCACCTGGAAGACTAACCTAGTATAAAAATACCATGAAAAAAAATTTCATCTTCTTTCTCAAAGTTTGACTTTCTTTTCCTCTGAAGTAGTGCTAATGAAATTTCTAAAATTTAAGGAAGTTACTACTTATCTCCTGAGAAATACCAACAAAAAAAAAGGTAACTTGATTTGTAATACAAAAGGCTAGGGTTTAACAAGACTTTTGCACCTCTTCAATTTCACAGGTATTGAATATGGTTATGTGGGATATACACGCAGAAGTTTTATACCCTATAAAAAAACCAAACAAACACAAAACATATAGAAGATTTTGCTATGAAACTAAGACGCCCTAGCCTATGTCTTACGACAAGTCATACAACAGTAAGCTAAGGCAGTCAACAGGCTCATTTCTATGTTCAAATTATCAACCAGATACATACCACATTAGAAGTACCTCAGACTGTTGTTAAGAGTAGGCTCCCTTTCACACACACTCCCTTCACTGGGTACAGCCTCTGACCTTACTGAGCAATAGCCAAATATAGTATGCTTGACTTCACAGTGCTAAACCATATACTGTGTTTTGTGGTTTATTTTCCCTTTAAGAAGTTACATACCTATACTTGGTGGTCAGTAACGAACATTTAATTGCAACTACCAAGTATTAAAACTCCTCTTACCTACATTAAATAAAAACAGTGTTTTTCTCCTTTTATACTATGATTTAGCTGTACTGTGAGCAAGACACTAGATGACTCAAGTAAAAAGTGTGCTGTGGAATACCTAAAGGAAACAGTGACTCGATCATGTAACCTGCAAGTGGCAAAACAGCCAGACAGAATAAAGGAACACCAGCACACATTGCTTGATGCTGAGCTCTTGGCCTTCAGCACAATTTTTCAAGCCAACTCTCTCATTCGTCATGCACTTATAAAGCTAAAGATGAACTGGCTGATATCTGCACTCCTGTACAAACAGAAACAAAATTCTTCCCTCTATCCCTTCTCCCTGTTTAATACAAAACCTACCCTACTAGAAACATAAGAAAATAGGTAGTTTTCCTTCTCAATATTATTTCAAAAATATATCCTCTGCAAGAAAGCCCTTAAGATCTCCTTGTTTATTTTTCTAATAGCAGATTATCCAGTTGATTTCACACCAAACCAGGTAATAACACTTGTTTATTCAAGGTTCACCTCCATGGTTTGTTTATATTGTTCTGCAACAGATCATTAAAGTCTATTTCTCTTCTCTACAATTGCCTTTCTTCAGCATCAGTTATGGAACATGTGGGACTGCAAACACAACTACTGTATCAGACCACACCATCAGGATGGCTGGATACCTTAGTATTAACCAAAGAAATACATTATTGACCATAATATATTAGGCCAATCTTAGCTCTATAGCATTTAAAACTAATAAGGAAAATGCCAATTTAAAATTGAATTTCACAATTCAAAATTCAATTTAACATTTCATCGGGATTTAAAATCCAACTTCCCTTTGAAAAATTGAATATTTCAAATTTCTATCTTTATTACAACCTGCAAGACCTCTGAAATTAGAAGAAAATAAAGGAGTAGCTTTCCTAGAAGACATAACATGAAATGGTAAGAAAACTATACAACTGGATTACGGCAATCAAAAATCACACTGAGCTGAACATTGAAGCAATACCCATTCACCATATCTACTGGAAGTCTGACAACTCTATTCTTGGTAAGTACTTCTCAGCTTTCTTGGTAGAGCAGTACTATCAGAACTAGTAGCCCTCTGAGACTCATCAAAAATAATTTTGTTTTAGAGCAGATCCACATTAAGTTCCATCAAGTGAATATAAATTGTTCATTTTTAATTAGGTTACCTAGATTTAAGCAAGCAAGGGGTTTTACTTAGACAAGGTTAATTTGTTTGTACAGCTACATAAATAAACCCTCTTCACAGAAATCCAGCTTGTATTTAAGGCTACTGTATGTCTGAGTTTCCCCAAGTACATCCTTTCTTCCATGTGGTAAACTCCTTAGTGTTTACCAAGACAGATACCTACATATTTGAAAGGGCAGAAAGTCCAGTTCAGCTGGACTGTCTTATATCCAGAAATTAAGAGACATATACAGCAGTGAAACAGGAAAGCCTATGGAGGGAACCTCACCAAAGTTTAAATTAGCTTAGAGCCTGGCTTAAATGTAAGCCTGGTGTACAAGTTTAGCTCAGCATTTTTGCAAATTTCAGGGCATCTCCCAGAGGGGGAGACATGGTGTGCCTATATGGGGCAAAACACAACACAGGTTAAGAAGTGATTTCAGCTGTGGAGACTAAGAAAAACTTCTCTGTCCATCCTGGAGAAGGCTCTGAGGAGACCTTTTTGTGGCCTTTCAATACTTATAGGGGGCTTATATGAATGATGAACTTTTTAGTAGGTCTGTTGCAACAGGACAAGGGGTAATGGTTTTAAACTAGAAGAGGGCAGATTCAGACTAGTTATAAGAAAGAAACTGCTAACAACAAGGGTAGCAAAACACTGTTCGGTTGCCCAGTAAGGTGGTAGACACCCCATACCTGGAAACATTCCAGTTCAGGCTGGACAGGGGTCTGAGCAACCTGATCTAGTTGAAGACGTCCCTGTTTACTGCAGGGGCAGGGTTGAACTAGATGACTTTTAAAGGTCCCTTCCAACCTGAACTATTCTATGATACTATAAATCCACATCTGCTGTACTTGTGACAGTCTCTTGTGTGTGTGTACTCCTGTGCTGTCCACAGCTAGAATGGACTGGGAAAATCTATCCACCAGATGGCATAGCGGGGAAGGTAGGAAGAGGAGAAGGAAAAAAAAAAAAAAAAAAAAAAACCCAAACCCACGGAAAAAAGCATAAAAACTTAAGAAAAAACAAGGA
>JAAGNO010009268.1:0-11408 GCA_033439905.1 Ceryle rudis | reverse complement strand
TTGGCCGGGGCTCTGAGCACCCTGCTCTAGTTGCAGATGGCCCTGCTCCCTGCAGGGGGGTTGCACCAGATGACCTTTAAAGGTCCCTTTCCTCCCAAAGCATTCCACGATTCTATGAAAATCAGGAGGGAATGCCGAGCAGAACTGGAGCAGTAGTCATGGTGCCAGCTTGGAGAGGGATAGTGCTAGTACAGCTGTGAGGGAAACACTTTTTAACACCAGCAGACTTAATTAAACCTGAGTCAGGCTGCCAGCTCTGAGGTCAATGCCTTGTATCAACTCGACCGAGGTGAAATCAGGACTTAACACTCCTTTTTCTGCTCGTTTCAGGTTCAGTCCTTGCTCTAGCAAGACGGTAAGAACTGTCTCCCAACCTTGGCAGACCAGACAGTAACCTTGAAGGATAGCTATTTGCATAAAATATGTTGCAAATACTGGATTTCTGAACACAGGCTTCTGTTAACATATTTCTTCTATTTCAATAAAAAGCACGCTAGAAAAAAAAAGAGCTGGTTATTTGGAATTGTCACGCATTACAGTGAATACAAATACACTCTTAGAAATGAATAAAATGCTAAAGCTTCTTATGTTAGGATCTGTCACTCAGTCTCAGTGGAACTTTATCCTCTTCGTAAAGGCTTAAATTTTCTACTGAAATAAATATAAATCAGCACCTCATTCTAAAGTCATCGAAATGATGGTTTGCTTTGTTTTTCTTGACGAAAATCAGATGGGATGCAGTTGGCAAGCTTGTGGTAAATGCCTTAGTGGTCAGACTAATCACCTTTAATCATTGCAAGCCCTGAGCCTTTCCAACATAAAAGGGGAAAAATCCAGGCGTGGCTGTCTGCACCTTCCTGAGAAAAGCTCTGTCTTTGGACACAAAGCCCAGTGGAGGCCATGGCCTGGGAGAGAGGGGCCAGAAGGAACAAAGAAGTTAGTGCAGCCTAGTCTGGAACTCTTCTTTCTCCCTGTGGGGACTCTCACAAGGCTCAGGAAGGTGTCTGTTGCCCTTCAGACATGGAACCATAGAATCATAGAATCATTGAATCATCGAATCATTCTGGTTGGAAGAGAACTTCAAGATCATTGAGTCCAACCATTAACCCAGCACTGCCAAGGCACCACTGACCCATGGCCCTCAGCACCACAGCTCCACGGCTTGGAAATCCCTCCAGGGATCATGGGGACTCCCCCACTGCCCTGGGCAGCCTGGGACAGCTCTTGGCCACCTTTGCAGGGAAGAAATTGTTCCTAGTGTCCAACCTAAACCTCCTCTGGCACAATTTGAGGCTCTTTCCTCATCCTGTCACTTGTTCCCTGGGAGAAGATCCTGGCCGCACCCGGCTCCAATCTCCTGCCAGGTAGTTGTTGAGACCCAGAAGGTCTCCCCTGAGCCTCCTTTGCTCCAGGCTGAACAACCCCAGGTCCCTCAGCTGCTCTTCACCACAATTGTGCTCCAGCCCCTTCCCCAGCTCCATTGCCTTTCTCTGATCATGCTCCAGCCCCTCAATGTCCTGCTGGGAGTGAGGGGCCCAAAACTGAACCCAGGATTTGAGGTGCAGCCTCCCCAGGGCTGAGTCCAAGGGGATGATCCCTGCCCTAGTCCTCCTGGCCACACCAGTGCTGACACAGCCAGGATGCTGGTGGCCTTCTTGGCCACCTGGGCACACCCTGGTTTATCTTCTGCTGGCTCTTGACCAACAGCCCCAAGTCATTTTCTGCCAGGCAGCTTTCCAGCCTCATGCTTTTACCTAACTGGTGAGGTTCAGGGGAAGTGGTCAGATAAGTGACAGATCAGATGGTGCCTCCCATCCTGGTGTGTGGTGGGCTGTGCAGCTGAGCAGAGCCATGCTAGTCAAGAGCTCCAGATAGGAGGTTTTGAGCAGGTGGCCAGCAGGAAGAAGCGAGGGTGTTGCTTGTGATGCCTCTCTCCCAGTCAGAGGGCTCTCAATCTCTTTCCCAATGGGGATCTCTTACAGACAGCCACAGCAAACATCAGGCCAGGCATCAGCCTGTTCTGTGGTCTCAATCAGAAACAGTGTTTCTGGGCCTTTTATTTACATTGAAAATCTCAGCTTCCTGGCAGAGGCCGGGGAGGTTAAATGAGATTTGTTAAAATCTCTGGAATTCCTGCTGGGCTGAGGTCCATGGTCTGCACAGAGGTGTTGATAGTGTCTCTGTAGGATGAGGAGGCAGCATATAGAACTCAAAATGGTTGTTCAGCGTGAGTGTGATTTGCGACCGCAGGCTCTGCAGTACTTATGAAACATCTCTGATCTTGTCATAATGAGATGTAGAGGAAAAAAACATTCCTTAAAAAAAAAAAAAAAAGGAAATAATAATGTTAACAGAGCTTTTCAAGTCAATCACCTACCCTTTTGCCCAGCTTCTTTCAATTACTCGAGAACAACATGTATTTGCTTCTCCCCCTCCCTCTCTCTTTCAGATCTCCCTTCTCCTTGCCTCTTAAGCTCTAGCAGGCTGTAGCTGCTGTGCCCGAGGTGCTCTTGGAGCTGACTGTTTCCCAACAACATCTAGCAATAAAATTTCTGGACGGGGACCAAGAAATAGCAAATGGAAGAAGGGGTTAAGGGCTGTGTTATGGACCATTTGTTTTCAAACTCTTCTGTCCCTTACGGCATCATGCAATCGGTTCTTGATTATCCACATCAACAGAGACTTAGGATGGCTCGTGTGAGGCAGAAACGTAGCTAATGCAAACCATATGGCAATTAGACTATGGGAACATTCAGTGAAAAACATAATGGGGAAGGAAAATCAGGCCAGGACACCTCCCAGCACGGCCATGCTTAAGCCAACAGAGGTTTGAGCTGGGAAGTTCACACTGCCCTGTGCCACCTGCTTCCAGACGTGAGTGAGATCAGGAAGAGCTGTAGGAGTCTCTAAGAATGGGTTTCTTATCAACACCTCAGACAGTCAGCTGAAAAATAATGCAAAGGTAGGGAGCTGCAAAAAGGCTTTGCTGTTTGGGAACATTGAGTGCTACCCTGTGGGGGTAAAAGCAAAGGCTCTGTAGTGCACTGTGAGATGATTCTGGGATTTCAGGAGGACTTAGGTATAAAACTCAGGGGAGGGAAAGCAGTAGAATCATAGAATCATTTTGGTTGGAAGACACCTTCAAAATCATTGAGTCCAACCACTAACCCAGCACGGCCAGGGCACCACTGATCCATGTCCCTCAGCACCACAGCTCCACGGCTTGGAAACCCCTCCAGGGATCACGGGGACTCCACCACTGCCCTGGGCAGCCTGGGACAGCCCTGGACAACCCTGCAGGGGAAGAAGTTTCTCCAAATGTCCAACCTAAGTGATCAGGATTCTTGCAATGCTAGGACTGAAACCGCCAGATTCCCTGTGTGCTATAGGACATCACATGTCTTGAAATCTAATGATTCCCACCATACTGCAGTAAAATGACTGGAAGGATCCTGCAGCCTCTTCCTACCTGCCGCAGTTGTCAGAGTGTATTTTCTGGTGAATCTAGTGTCAGTCTGTCCTTCAGCAGCAGAATACTAACAGGAAAAGAGCTTCACAGACGTTTGGGAGATAAAAACCACGCCCACCCCAAAAAACCAACCAACCAACCAAAACCTGTACAGTTTTAACAAAGAACAAATCGTACCACCCAAGCTAGATGATTTTTTGATAGAATTACTGAATTAATGGCTGATGGGAGTGGGATCACTGAAGCAGTTCTGAGCTTTCAGTAAGGAATTTGATATAGTGTGTCACAAAAGCTGGTGTGAAAAATGAGGAGCCATCTGAGCTGCAAAGAAACTGTTGTGAGAGCCGAGGATTGAATCAAGGACTTCAGGGGAGGGAAAGAAAGTTCAAAAAATAAAAGACAATGACAAACCAGAGGAGGTATTTGCTCTGGGCTCTCCAAAATCCAGTATTCATCTCACTGGTATTTCATGCCCTATTAGGGACCTGTTATGAGAGGTGGAGGTGACAGTAAATTAGGAGATTCAGCTGAGTTAGAAACGTGAGTGGGAATAAGGTGGAAGGTGAATTCCCCCTCTGACTCAGATTCACTCCACAACACTCTCTCCCACCCTGGACACCCAGTTAAAACCCAAACCAAACTTAATACACTGGGAGAAGAGGAAGGAAACACATCAGGACTGAAACGTGTGCCTGGAAGGGATTGCAGAGCGAGGCTGGCGTGGACCTTGGTGCAGAGAATGAGAAGAGACCTCTTGACCAGCTGACCGCCAGTTCAACTCATCTTATTGTCCATCTGGAGACCCTCAGGGCTGTGGGTTTTGGTTGTCTCTCACAGCTTGCTTTGTCCGACAGCCGTGCTCTGCTTGGAAGGCTGAGAAGCCAGCAGAGACCTGTAGAGATGGGAATTGAAGAGAAGGAAAATGAGCAAACGGACTTGCACAGCACAGAAAAAGGGTATTTGAAGGAGCTTGCGGGAGTGTTTCATAGCGTGTCACAGGAAGGTCCTGTCTGCAGAGTGCTGACGAGACTGGGCTTCAAATACAGCTTTGCTGTGCTGATTTTCTACTCCCATTTCTATGTCTCTTCAATAATAAATGGCATCTGCTTCCCACCTCTCAGGTAAGCTGCACCTTTTGGAAAGGTTATTTCTTGAAGTAGAGGTGTTTTTGCAGCTTTTCAGGATTTAAAGGAAGCCTATAAGAAGCATGGGGACAATCTTTTTAGCAGGGCCTGTTGCAACAGGACAAGGGGTGATGGTTTTAAAAGAAAAGAGGGAGATTTAGACTGGAGAGTAGGAAGAAATTTTTGATGCTGAGTGTGGTGAGACCCTGGCCCAGGTTGTCCACAGAGGTTGTAGAAGCCCTATCTCTGTAAACCTTCCAGGTGAGGTTGGCTGGGGCTCTGAGCACACTGCTCTAGTTGCAGATGTCCCTGCTCCCTGCAGGGGGGTTGGACCAGATGACCTTGAAAGGTCCCTTCCTATTCCACGATTCTATAAAACCAAGCAGGCAGGTAACCCACATCTTCAGAGAAGCCAGGTGGGGTGGCCGTGCCCTGCTCTGTGCCAGGGAAAGGGAGTGAGGAACAGCTTCTGTGCCACACTTTGCTTTATCTTCTGTATTCACTGCTGCTGGATTAAAGGTGTTTCATGGCTGTGCACGTGACATCTGCACCACCAGCTTCCAAGCAGTTATGAAATAATGGGGTAGGTGTCATCATTTTTTTTTATTTTGTGTTCTACACCTGGAGAACTGAGAGGTGACACAACCACACTAAGGGACCAGCGTGGGTCTGTGGTGTAGACCACTGAGCCCTTGATGCCTTACAGCTGAGTGCCAACATCACTTTTCATTTTTTCCTAACTTCTTATAAACACTTAATTCCCTCCCCCGTAATATTAACATTTACTTTCAAAGGTGGTTGAAACTACTTGTAGAAGTGGAAAGTGCCTTTTATTTCTTTATACATATACATCTATACATCTATACATATACAGCTATTCTAAAGGTCTCGGACTTTTCTGTGTCTCCCTTTTCCAGGTGTTTTTAGATTTTGGAGCAAGTGTCATAGCAACCAGGAGCGATAGTAAAACAGTGCCACACAGGGAGATTAGTTTTCCTCTGTTATGGAGATTACTGTTATTCTTTTTGGATACAAAAGAAACCTCCTGGCTGATGAACTTTGCTGTGACACGGGGCAGGAATGGTTCCAGACTATTCTTCTCTCTCTTTCTCCAGAATTGCTTCGCTCAGCAGCTCTTTGTGGGATACTGAACAAGCCAAGGAGCCCTGCCAGCTCCTGCTGAGCATCTGTGATCCGGCTCTCAGGCTGGGGGAAAAGGAGGTAGGAGCCGAGCCCTTCTCAGGGAGAGCTGCCCTGTTAAAGACCTGTCAACTGCTGCCAAAACCAAAGTGAACAACCCTCATGGGCAGCTGTGAACCCGGGGGTTGGGAGGTCTCTGCTGGAACAGCCCGCTGGGTGAAAACACCTGGGGTTTGAAGGAGTATAGTGGTCCTCGCTGATTAACAGCCTCCTGCAAAACACATTTTCATCTAATTTACCTCTTTTGGCTTTCAAATAAGCAAGTAATGTCACACCTGCTAAGCAGCTAGAATTATGCAGCATCATAAATTAAACTTTTTAATTTGCCAGAATTCCTGGCTTATACCGTTTATCATTCAGAGCCATCCTGCAGAGCGGCAGAAGCGGTTCCTGCACGGCTGCGTACGAGGGGGGGATCTTCTCCCCTTGCCCTTCAGTGCAGGATGAGGCACAGATATCACTGGCCAGTGGGTGCCAGCACCAGAAGCTCTCCAGAAGCAGTTGTCCCCCTCGACTTGGCACTGGTGAGATGACATCTTGAATGGGCTGGAGTGTGGCCAGAGAAGGGCAACGGAGCTGGGGAAGGGTCCAGAGCACAAGTGTGGTGAGGAGCAGCTGAGGGACTTGGGGTTGTTGAGCCTGGAGAGAAGGAGGCTGAGGGGAGACCTCCTGGCTCTCGACAGCTCCCTGACAGGAGGGTGGAACCAGGTGGGGTTGGGCTCTGCTCCCAAGGAACAAGCAACAGGACAAGAGGAACTGGCCTCAGGTTGCCCCAGAGGAGGTTTAGGTTGGACATGAAGAAAACCTTCTTCCCTGAAAAGACTGTCCAGGGCTGTCCCAGGCTGCCCAGGGCAGGGGTGGAGTCCCCATGATCCCTGGAGGAGTTTCCAAGCCCCCTGTGGATCTGTGGTGCTGAGGGCCATGGGTCAGTGGTGCCCTGGCAGTGCTGGGGGAATGGTTGGAGTTGATGAACTTAAAGGTCTCTTCCAACCAGAATGATTCTATGATTAGTGAAGTCATTTAACCCCGTGACACGTGGCAGTGCTTTGTTTTGCACCACATACTCACCACAGCTGCTTTAGGTGGAGTGACTGGTGAGGTCCAGCTCTTTGGGTCTCCATGGCATGGACTGAAGCTCTGTGGCACAGGCATCTTTGGGCGGCGAAAAGCCCGGCTGCTCTGCTGCTGTCGGAGAAGTTCTCGCAGACAGGAGCACGATGCTCACATCAGCGATGCTGTTTCAGCCAAGCAGGCTGGGGCAGGTTGCTACAAGCACTCTGCTATCCAGGGAGGGAAAGTGTCCTTATGAAGCGGAGTAGTTCTGACCTCTCTCTTCTTCTTCCTCGACTCACAGCTCAAAGCTGCTTAACCCCTGAGACAGGGAATCAGAGAAGAGGCTATTTCTGTACATGCATTTCACTGATGAAAGCTGGGCTTTGAAGATTGGTATCTCTTGAAAATGCTTTAATACACTAATTATCTGTTGGAAAAAATATTGCTGAGACCAGTGTTTTACATACAGGAGCAAGGTGGTGCTGCTGCTTAGCACCAGCTTCCTAGAAATGAAATCAGAAAATGCCAGCTTGTCCCAGGTCTGGTAATTGCAGGCAAATTGGGTGCCTAAAATGTAATTTCCTGTGAAAATTTTCAGTGTTTTTTTTCCCCCCAGCGTCATTCCTTGAATCCAGGCCAACTGCTGAACCCTTCTCATCATTTGGAGCGTGGTGATGGTGGTGGGTTCTCCTTCTGAGCGAGAAACAGAAAGTTGCTTGTGGGCTAAAAGGGTTTGGGGTGGGGGTTGTGGAGGGGAAACACCATAGTGAAAAAAGTAATTTGCTTTTGAAGAAATATTTGAAGTGGCAACAGTTTGGATTTTGAACAAATCTGTGAAGAGTCATCTAAGCAGAGAGTAATACAAATGAGTTAAACTACTCATAGGCAGTTGCCTGTTTCCATAAGCAAAAAACCCACATCAAAACAGACATCTGTGGATGTGCTTAGGATAAAAGACTAGCATTTAAAGATCTTACCCTAAAAATGGAAGCACCACACAACCTAACATGAACAAGAAGATGAGAGTGATGTGTGGTACCTTGCAGAGAGAGAGAGAGAGTGCACACTTAATTTGGATGCTACCCTTTCCTTCTGCAAAACATCCACAGAGCTGCTGGGAAAATCAGTTGGGAAGGAGCCAAGAAGAGCAGCAGTGACTGGCGTGAACCTTGCAAAAGGAAAACAAAGCCTGGGGTCAGTGGACAGAAGGTGGGTTTTATGTGCTGACCTAGCTGCTGGGAGCCTCTTCCCATTAATTACTAACAGCCTACAGAGGACCCGCAGCTTCTCTTGACCTTTTTGCTGCCCAGTTTACAGCACCACTGTTCTGGTAGGAGCCACCACCCTGGGGCTTGGAGGAGATGCCTGTGGAGCATCATACGATGTCCTGGGCATGCAGCATCTGAGCCTGCTGTGCAGCGTGGCTGATGCAAAGTCCATCCTGTAATAAACTGAGGCGCAGCCAGCTCTGTGTGGAAAAACATCCAAGAAAAGGCTATGGTTCTTAATATGCCAGGCACAAACTTCAGCAAGGCTGGAAGTGTTTGCCAGCTGCTGTTTGCACCAGCTTGCCCCAGTGTGTCCTGATGGAAAGCCTTCTTCCACTGAGATTCTGGGGTTGTCAGGAGAAGAGTGAAAGAGCCATGAAGGCTTGGAGCTGGACACAGTTACTCCAGACACAGAAACTGCTGGTCTACCTCAAGCAATCAGGACAATTCACAGAGAGGTTATCTTGCTGTTGTCTCTTCTGAAGAAGGACAACTTCTGAAGCGAGTCAAAAATGCATATTGCCCACGACACTGAAAAAGGATCTCCTACAATATGACCCTGCTCTTAGGGCTATACAAATCCTTTGTTTAAATTAAGATGACATTATTGCTGTTCACACGTAGACTAAGCATGGAGACCAAGTCTGGAGTTACACACCTCTCATCCCAAAGGACTTAGCTGTACGCATGGATAACAAGTGGATGTACAAGCTGCCCATGAGCCAGCAATGAGCCCAGTTCAAGAGAGACAAGGAACTACTGGAGAGAGTCCCATAGAAGGCTAAGAAGATGCTGAGGGGCTGGAGCATCTCTGTACTGAGGAAAGGCTGAGAGACCTGGGTCTGTTTGACTAAAAGGCCCCCAGGAGCAAGAGGATGGGGCCAGATTCTTATCAGTGGTGCCTATTGACAGGACAAGGGGTAACAGGCACCACCTGGAACCCAGGAGGTTCCATCTGAACAGGAGGAGCAAGTTGTTTGGTGTGAGGGTGTGGGAGGCTGTGCCAGGCTGCCCAGAGAGGTTGTGGAGTCTCCTTCTCTGGAGAGTTTCCCAACCCACCTGGACCCTGCACTGCTGGGCCCCCTGCTCTGGGTGACCCTGCTGGATGGAGCGGGAGGTGGCACCAGATCATCTCCAGAAGTCCCTTCCAACCCCCACTATTCTGATTGATTCAGCATGGGGATGGACACAGGAAGGTCAAGGGCTGTGAAGCATATTCATGCCTTGGCACCACTGAGCCCCTGTCAGTCAGTAATGTGAAGGCACCACATGTGTGACAGAGCCTGGCTTGCTTCACTGCTGGGTCTGGAGAAGCAATGCAACTCATTCCAAGACCAGCAGTGAAGCAAGCCCATCCCCATGGGTTATACCCTTAAATATCTTCTGGAAGCCAAATCAAGGCAGTTGGATGCACATACCTCATCACCATGTGAAGTGTATTTAGAGTTTCACACCTGCGAGTTACAACAACAACTATGCTCAGATACACAGCCATAAGGTGTGATTTGTGATGTTAATGACTTCCCCATCTATACATTTACTGGCAAAATATACTGCATAATTTATGAAATTGCTTTAGCGCTCAGAGCGCAAACAGTGCCTCCCGATTGGCTCAGTCCTGTGCCATATGTTGTATCGAAAAATGTATTTACACTCAACCAACATATAAATTGTAAGGAAGCCTTGAGTACAATGATAAAATTATAAACACATTTTCTGCCTGTTGAACACAGAATTTATATGTGTAATCTTATCTTGCTTGTGTTGCAACAGGCAGCTTGGCTTCTGCTTTCACCCCTAAAGGCTTTCTTCAAATATTCCCTCACTACAAGTGTGGTTTTTTGAAGCTCTACAACCAGGCAATTAAGCGAATACAAAGAGCACAATAATTATTTCACGCAGCCGGCATCGTGGCATGCGTGGCAATGTTGTCCCGCCTTTTAGTTTATTTGATCTGGTGATCTGCTTCACTGACAGCCTGGCTTCCGAGTCCACGTTCAACTCAAGTCACCATCAGTTTCAAGAGAAAGTTGCTCTTCAAAAAAAAAAAAAAAAAAAAAGGGGGGAAGAAACTTGTAAAGTAGAGAGTTAAAGTGATCCAGGTTGTTTTTTTTCCTTGTAACTGATAAGAGCATTTCAAATTTCAACTCTCCTGCTGTAATTATATGTACGTATGTTCTGGTTTCATCTGGAATAAAAGTTAATTTTCTTCCCAGTAGCTGGTTCAGGGCTATGGTTTGGACTTAGGAGGATAATCAGGTTGATAAGACGCTGCCAAGGTTTAACCTCTGCTGGCAGCTCAACACCACACAACCACTTACCCAGTGCTTCCCCCCACCTCCTCCTGGGGAAAGGGAGGGAAAATCAGGAGGAAGAAAAAAAAAGATGAGAGCCTGCAGGTTGAGGTAAGGACAGTTTAATAAAACAACAACAACAACAACAACAACAACAAAAAAGAGAGGGAACCAACAGTATGAATGAAATGACAGACAAAGCGAGTGATAGAAGCTGGGAAGGCTCTACCTGTGCCACAGACACCAACTTACCCTGCTCCTGCCACACTGAAGCTACACACTGAAGGAAGTTGAAAACAAGCACCCCTATCCTAGGCCCAGCCCTCCCCTTATATAGGGGCATGACTCAGTATGGTATCGACTCTCCCATTGGCTGGGTCAGTTATCTTGGCTGGGGCTCCTCCCAGCTGATTGGGCCAGCAGCTGCTGGTGATTGTTAACCAGATCCCAACCCGGGGCACACACTAATGGTTTTGCTGTTGCTGAGCAGTGTTTACATCAAGTGGGTTGGTTCTTCCTGAAAAGATTTAGGTGTAAAACCTGCAAGAGGAGAGAAGAGGAGGTGGTGGTGGCCTTTGTTACCCGTAGAATCATACAGTCATTAAGGTTTGGAAATGATGCTTAAGATCATCAAGTCCAAATGTCTACTAAACATTATCATGACAAACTATGTCCAAAGTGCCATATCTAGACATTTTTTTGAACATCTCCAGGGATGGTTGGATAGTGGCATCCAGAGGGCAGTGGTCAATGGCTCGATATCCAGATGGAGTCTGGTGACAAGTGGTGTCCCTTAGGGGTCTGTATTGTGACCAATGCTGTTTAATATCTTCATCAATGACATTGGACAATAGGATCAAGTGCACCCTCAGAAAGGTTGCAGATGACATGAAGCTGAGTGGGACAATTGACATGCCTGAGGTTGCACCCCCAGCAGCGTGGGCAGCAGGGGAGGGGGGGATCCTGCCCCTCTGCTCCCAGGGCTCTGCTCTGGGGAGAC
>JAAGNO010009267.1:0-13190 GCA_033439905.1 Ceryle rudis | reverse complement strand
TGCGGGAGGACGGAGAGACTAGTTCCCCCCTCCTCCTCCCCGCCGCGGGAACCCCCGCCCGGCTCCGTTCGGGGTCCGAGGGCAGCGGTGCCGGGGCCAGCGGTGTCCTCGGGGCAGCGCCGCCCCCTAAGCAGCGCCGGCGGCCGCCGGCTGACAGTCGTGCTCCACTGCCCTGGAGCAATGGGGGAAAAGCCCATCCAGTCTTTGACGGTGGAGCTCCGGTCCCCTGGGCAGTTTGATGTCAGCCAAGCGGCTCTCAGGCAGTGAAACTTCAAGAAAATTTCGTTTACAAACCCCGAGAAATAAGAAGTGGGTGGTCGGGTTGAGCTATCGGTCTAGTTTTTATGAAACTGGATTTACCTCAGATTTGCCCGTATCTAGGTGACCTTTTGGTTGCAGGGATACCAGGTACCATTTGATTTTTTATTTGACTGTTGCTGCGAAACTGGTTTCATGCCTGATTGATCTGAGACTCGTATTGCAGAGGGCTGTGTTTGTTGATGTTTGGGGTAAAATACATCTTGCAGTGTCCGAGTACTTTGTGTGTGTGTAGAAACTGCTGTGCTCATAATATAACCTTCCTTCTGCCAAATATCAGATGTAGATGGTCTTGGTTCTGGTATGTAACACGACTCAGCTTCTGTGGTGGTCTGTAGATATTTTAGTCAACAGTCAGATGCACTTAGTGAAAGTTAGTAAAAAAGCATGTCTGTGCAGTAGGTGAAGTGTGGATACTGTGGATAAACGTGCTAGTCAAGATGTAATAAATAAGTTCTGCTTAGAAGAGCAAAACCAACCCCTTAAGCTATTAGCAACCCATGAGATGGTTATTTGGTTCTGGTATCCACCGAGGAGGCGCTTGGAGGTGACAGAAACCATCACGCCCAAAAAAATTTCTTTGCTGCTGCATTCTTACTAATTCATATCTGTCATTTTAAAACAAACTCGTATCAGGCCACAAATAATCTCTCTGCTGGTTTTTTTTGATCCTCTCGGATATATGTACGAGACAGTGCCTCTGTCTCTGGAAGTGCAGGACCAGGGCATTTTCATTTATTTATTTTTTTAATTTTGTCTGACCCAGATTTTTATTTGCTGAAGTTTTTGAAGTATTCTCACCTATTGATTATGTACGAATCTTGAAATTTACAGCTGTGGAAGAGATTGCTATGAAAGCTCGTGCACCAGTGTAACGTTAGAAGTATAACTGAGATTTCCTGGTATGCAGTGGTTCTGCTGGCGGTTCTGGGGGTTAAAATTCACTTACATCCTAATTTTAAGCCTTAACTAAGTTTCTTGGTTTTCAGAAATGCTGGTCACTCGCAGCTGCAGTTGGTTTCTGTAGGAATTAGGCTTGCACAGCACTTAAATCAGGGGTAGGTGATTATCTGGGAGTGACTTTATGTGAAAGCAGGCACTTCTGTCTGAACGTTTTAGACTGTAAGAATGGGATTTGATACACATGATGATGTTCTAATAAAACTTGTGCGTGAGGGGAATGTAGGCATAGGGCCATCGTTCTAAGTAAGGGCAAAGAAGTCTTAGAGTAATTAATTCTAAGTTTGGTTTTGTTTTATAATTTTGCTTAAAATATTTTTTTTTAAAGTAGTGTTAAGTAAAGGAATTAAACACTAAATTAAATATTAGAAAATTATTACCTTCTGAAAGGGAAAAATATTTACATAATATTGATATGATATTATGAGCCAATTCCTTTAAAAAAATAAAAAAAAATTGATTGTTACTTTTACATGATTTTCTGAATAATCGAGGCTAAGTCATGCATTTTGCTCCCTGCCTCGAAAGACTGGCATGTGGGATGAGAGGGGGGGGGTTTAGGGTCTGTTTTAGAATGAGGTTTACTTTTCTTTCCATATTCCTCTTGTTGGCTGCCATGGAGGTTTGCAGAATTACAGATCCATTTAATAGCTGCTCATCCCTGCCTAATCTGATCCTCTTCCTCTGTGGCAGAAATGCTTCCCATTCAACTTTTGTACTACTTCACGCCCTGCTCAGCCCATCCTTTGTGTCTCCTCAGGTGGCCGTACAAGGCGTTTGTGTCGCTGTGAAGGCACAAATCAGCTCCCAGCCCTTCAGAACTGCTGTTTCCTTCTAAAACATCCTGTGTTAATGCTGAAGGATGAAGAGAAACCCTTTTAGCACACCAGCCTCTCTTGCTTTGCTGTCTCTGTAGCATAGCAGTCGAAGGTCTTTGGAGGACGAGACCTGTCCTTTGAGGAGCAGAGCTGTGATGAGCACTTTCCATGGGGTTTATGTCCTGCCTACCACCACTGTGTCCTCCTTTCGAGACCTCTCTGGTTCTTTGCTTCTTCCTTGCTTCTTTCTTCTTTTTTTTCCTCCCAAGTCCCTGAGTGAGGGGCAGCCTGTGGTGCTGCTGGCACTGGCTATGGGGCTGTGGCCGTTGAGGGTGGGTGGTTGTCATGCTGATGCTGCTGAGCCATTCCTTTTGGGGTAGGGCAGGGAGAAATAATTTGGGTCTTCCCTGACTGCTGATCAGTTTTCTCTTGGAACTTACAGAGCTGTCATATCATTGAGACCTTTTCCCTCGGTTTGATTGAAATTGGACAAATGGCTGAGAGATGATGGATGGGGCAGGGAAACGGGACTGGCAGGCAGGCAGAGAGGAGGATAGACAGAGTGAGCGGATACGCCTTGTTTCCTTAGGAAATTAAGAAATTTCCTTAGGAAGTCACACTGTCCTGTCACTTATTAATTTTACTTTTTTGTATATGTCTTTGCTAGTTATGGAGACAAAAGGATACCACAGCTACCCAGAAGGCTTAGATATGGAGAGACGGTGGGGTCAAGTTTCTCAGTCTGTGGAGTATTCTTCCATAGGTGCTGGAGAGCAGACTGATGACAGTAACTATATGGAAATTGTAAACGTAAGCTGTGCTGCCAGCGCTTTTGCGAACAGCAACATTCAAGGAACCAACAAAGAAAAACCTGAGCTACTCTCCTGCCTGCAGCAAGACAGCAGTCAGCCTGGTCTTTTGCCCGCTGACATCAAAACCGAAACTGAGTCGAAGGAGCTGTCGGCAACGGTGGCCGAATCCATGGGTTTATATATGGATTCGATACGAGACGCTGATTACCCCTATGATCAGCAAAACCAGGGGAGCCCGGGGAAGATGTACCAGAATGTGGAGCAGCTGGTGAAGCTCTACAAGGAGAACGGCCATTGTTCTTCTCCCCTCCACAGCGCCAGTAGGCCCCTGAGGTCTTTGATGGCGGACTCTGGGAGCTCTGTGAATGGCGGTGCCATGAATGCCATTGTCAAAAGTCCTACCATGTGTCAAGAGAAAAGCCCTTCGGGCTGCAGCCCTCAGAACATGGCTTCCTCGGTGTGTAGTCCTGCGGGAGTTAACTCTGTGTCCTCAACTACTGCTAACTTTGGGAACTTTGCCGTGCACAGCCCCATCGGCCAGGGAACCCCTTTGTCACGCTCACCGAATGTTGAGAACCGGGGGTCTGTGTTGCACAGTCCTGCACACATTAGCAACGTCGGATCTCCGCTTTCTAGCCCTATAAGTAGCATGAAATCTCCGATTTCTAGTCCTCCCAGTCACTGCAGCGTGAAATCTCCTGTCTCGAGTCCCAATAATATCACTATGCGATCTTCTGTGTCCAGTCCTGCGAACCTGAACTCGAGGAGCTCCATTGCCAGCCCTTCCAATGCCAACAATAGGTCCACTCGTTCCAGTCCAGCGGTTAGCACTGTGGGATCATCCATCTGTAGCCCCGTAAACAACTCCCTAGGATTCCCAGCTTCTGGCACACCAGTGGGACCTAGCAGAAGCCAAGACACTGTTCCCAGTCCAGAAACAAAAGACAAGGGTGCTCAAGAACTCACATTTCCTAAGATGGAGGAGATGGAGAATGCCATCTCCAACAACAATCAGATGAACCTTGTTCAGTTCATAAAACCCGAGCCAGATGGTTCGTTTGGCAGCGCGTGCATTGGCGACAGCAGCAAGATAAACTCCGATTCCCCCTTTTCAGTACCAGTGAAGCAAGAGTCAGCCAAGCATCCTTGTTCTGGTGCCCCTTTTAAAGGGAATCAAACAGTAAATCCTTTCCCATTTACAGATGGCTCCTATTTTTCTTTCATGGATGACAAAGACTATTACTCTCTTTCTGGGATTTTAGGACCACCCGTTTCTTCATTTGATGGAAGTTGTGAAGGTAGTGGTTTTCCAAATCCAGGCCTACGTGTGGGAATTAAGCAGGAGCCGGAGGATGGCAGCTATTACCAAGAAAACAGTATACCATCTTCTGCCATTGTGGGTGTAAATTCAGGTGGACAGTCATTTCACTACAGGATCGGTGCCCAAGGCACAATATCTTTGTCGCGTCCGGTTGCTCGAGAGCAGGCGTTTCAGCACTTGAGCTCCTTCCCTCCTGTCAGCACGCTAGTGGAGACCTGGAAGTCACATTCGGAGTTGGCATCTAGAAGAAGTGATGGGTATCCAGTTCTAGAGTACATTCCAGAAAATGTGTCCAGGTGAGCAGGCCTATTACTCTTTTTTTTTTTTTTTTTTCCCTCCCCTTCTTTCCCTTTGTTAAACAAACAAGATGTGGATTAAAATGGGGACCAGGGCGGTATTTCTCAAGCTGATACATAATACTTTTTGTTTGCATTTCAATTCTTATTAGATTTGCTGGTTTCTTGCCTTTAATAAAAGCAAAGTGCTGACTTTAATATTTAAAAAGAACATACTATATTCTATTGTTACTAGAATTGAAAGTATAGCTATAGTATGTTTATGAGCTGTTACTACTATAAATGTTGTTTTTCCCATAATGGGAGCTTACTGAAATTGCTCTCGTGTGTCCTATAATGTTTATTCTTTCTTAGCTGGTGCTTGAATATATTGTACCTCAGACGAAATGTTGAGATGAGGATAAGAAAAGGGTAGTGTCGGGAATCCATTTTTGCAAAGATCTGTGTTTATAAGTTTGCACTGGACTTTAACTAGTTAAGTTTAAAAACGAAACCTTACAAGCCTGTGGCAACATATTATTTCTGTATTTTAACTGTAGGAACATTTGGTTTGTATATATAGAAAAATGCCTCCAGAAGGAGGAGGGCTGTTAAAACTTGATGCGTTTGAAAGGAATAAATGGATAAACTGATCTCCTCACTTTTGGTGGAAGAGAAATATGGAAGTATCATTTGAATTTGTGTTTCTTGGCTGATTTGTGGAAGCATGTACTTCTTCAGGAGACAGGTGTTTGTGTATCTCATAAAGGATGCTTACTTTCATAAGCTGCCTGGTTTCATAGTCAATATTACAAGTTATTACTGACTTAGAATAGCTGCATAGCCTCTTTTTGTGTCAGACAGGCCCACCAAAGGTTTGTGCTAAAGCCCAGTGAAACAGCCAGTAACAGAATGTGCATTTACCTTTCTGAAGTCTTTTTTTTTTTCTCAACCTGAGATATGCAGCTGCCCTCAGTGAATGAAACGTCTGCCTTATTCTTAGAGTGAAGAGGATGTGTAGTGTTTTCCATATTTGCATGATGCTTAATATTTCTGAAAAGACAGTATTGCAGTGAAAAACATACTATATAAATTATGGTGCTTTAGAGAAGCAAAAAGTGCTATCTATCAGGAAGGAAAAACCCCATTTTTTCCCATTTTATTCTCAGATTTGTCCAGTACCTTTACAATCTCATCATATTGCAAGCCATACTTCACCTTTTCTTTGGCCATTTCAAATAAGTTCTCTAAAGAATGCACTTCTTAATATATCTTTCTCAACTTGAAAAGACTTTATCCCACCTTCGTGCTGAACTTCGCATATAACTGGGTATTTGTTAGCATCCAGGCTTGGCTTAAATGTGCTTTCTTGGATCAAGGAAGATGAAGTTGCTGTTTTCTAGTTACTTTACCTGATGAAATTTTCATAAATTGCATTATTTATATAGTGAGAAAAGTTCACCAGAAGACTGATGAGATGCTGGAAAATAAAGACCCAATATTTTACTCTTTTTGTGGTTGAGCACCGTTGTTTGGGCAAGTATATTTCTCCTGCCAGCCATGAGAGAGCTCTTGCTTGAGTAAGTGCTGCTAGCTCTGAGTCAAGGTTGTCACGCATTGCAGGGACCTGCATAGGAACAATAAACAGGGAAATGCTGGTAGGAGCTTGGTTGTCACCAACAGTTGTGTTTTGAATGACAGTTTCTCATAAGGCTTTTGAAGGAATCTTATCTGACATTAGTCCATGGTAGCTCTTCTCATATATTGGTCTCTAGACCAATAAATGGATTATCTGTGTCATCGGGCTTGATGATGACAGGCTTGATAAACTTCTCTGTCTTTGTTCTCTAAGGTGATACCTCAGTAAGATACACAGGTCAGTGTAGCTGTCACTTTACAGGATTGAATCCTGAGATTTTTAGTGCTCAAAGCTATTACTGCACATGTGGAATTCTGTTCAGGTGATGAAGAATTGCAGGGTTGCGACACTTCAGGCATCCTGATGTGTAATTGAGATTAGGACGTGTCATCATTTCAAATCTCTTAACTCAGCCTCATTATTTAACTAAATGTTGCTCTTAATCTGCTCGGCAATGGCACTATGCTAACAGGACCTGTGCAAGGCCCTTAGAAGTTTCAAGGTAAAGTTGCGTCGAGGTCATTTTAGCAGTAGAGATTTGAACACGGAGGTGCCTGCTTAGACATTTGTCTGCTGATCAGACAAGCCGTAAAGACTTAACAGAGGATGTCACACATGTAAAAAGCTCATTCTCGCTGATGAACCTCAAATTGATCTTTACTTTTTTATTTCTGTGCTGCATTCCAGCTGTAACAGAGGAAATCATGTGCAAGTCTGTTCATGCTACAAAGTGTCATAATAAAATGTGTAGTTTAAAGCCACGTCAGACCCAACATCCCAAAGTGGGTTTTAGCTGTCCCATGTCAGCATGGTATAGGAGGTCTCTCTTCCTATTGCAGTCTCTCTTCCTTCCTGACATCAGAACAGCAGCGTCATGCTCTACATCCAAACCAGATCCTTGCTGTTCAGGCTTTTTTCCTGAAGCATCAACCATATCAGGCATCATAAATTTTGCAAAATTATATGTCATGTGACTAACCCTTTGAAGTCTGCAATATTTTAAAGTTTCTGGTAATCTGAGTCTTCATCTTCTTTTCAAGCATTCTTATTCTGCAAATTAAATTGATATAAGCAAGGCAAAGGGAAGAAAAAGGCTACATGGTTCTCTAGAGCTTGTAGATGACCAGCGTTGAATACATCTTGTTTTGGCAGCTTTTTTTTCTGAATCTCAGTATCATACCCTTTTTACACTGCTTCTAACTTGCAGCTTACGTGGTGAAAAGGAGTGGGTGACCATACATGAAGAAGACTTTTCACATTGAGAATGAATCTTTAGAACATAAAAATATTCTTTTTTTTCCTATTAGAATGTCATCTTTCTTGAGTCAGTTATATTTGCTGCTAGTGTGTGATAAACATATTTCAGGCATTTAAAATGCCTTGCTACCTTACTGACTGTGCCAAGAACCCAGTGTCAGCTAGAACATTTTTCTTTTCCTCCTTCAGTTACTTTTATTATTGTCCACAGTTATGGTTCTTGTCAAGTTGGTTGGTGGTAACTTTCTTTGTAACATTGCAACTTGTGTTGTTTGGGGAGTGAGAGCCTCTTGTGCAAAACAAAGTTCCCGTATTCCTTTGTAAATGTTTTTCTTCTGCTTGCAGAACATGTCTTTGCCTTTGAAAGATTTTTACATGTTTAATTTTTAATAGAGGGTGAATCATACCTGTCTGTGTGTATAGATCCTCCCTCCATGATGACATTTCTAAGAAATAATGGTTTCTAAACTAAATAATAGAAAAGTGGGCTTGAAAAAGAAGGTTTATATGATTGTCTGATGTCATTGATGAAAACCTCCACTAAGACTCCAGATAAGATTTCACTGTAAGGTGATGGCTCATCTGAATTAGTGTACCAGCCTAAGCCTCATGACCATGCCAGTTATGCAGTTTTCAGACTGGCCTAGGAAAATGTAATGGTTGCTTGAAACAGCAGTTAAAACTGAGGAGGATGACCTTTCTGCTGCATAAACTGCTAACTAAGGCTTCTTCTGCAAATGTGCTTTTTCCCTCCAATTTCCCTATTAACTCTTGTACGTACACATACATACTCGCTTTTCTCAGCAGTTGTGGTGGAAACAAAGGGCTGATACTGCTACTGTAGTTTTTTCCTGGCAGTTCCACTGGTGTGATCTAGTGTGGGATGAAATCACAAAGTTTGTGATGGAGCCTGGAACAGGCTGCACATAGAGGTTGTGGAGTCTTCTTCTGTGGAGAGATTCCAAACCCACCTGGACATGTTCCTGTGCAACCTGCTCTAGGTGAACCTGCTTTAGCATGGGGATTGGACTAGATGATCCCCACAAGTTCCTTCCAACACTTACTATTCTTTGATTCTCTGATGTTAGAGTCTAACTTATGTCTAAGTACTTGAAAGACTAGCATTGATTTCTTAGGGTTTATGGTCAAATCTTTGATCAAACATTGATAATATTTTAGGGACTTCTTACACCTGTCTGTTCCTGAGCCATTCACATAGATCAGCATTTTTTTCATAGGTGCTACTTGTAGCAGCCCCAATAAAACCCCACCCAACCCAAAACAAAAAGCCAACCCAACAACATGATACTCAACTTACGTGTAACCTTCACTGACTTGAGTGGGTGATTCTGGTTAAAATCTGATTTCAGGCTATTGCAAGTATTTTTGTAAATAAACTTTTACGTTAAATATTATCTAGAATAGTCACTTATCAGAATTATACCTTCCAGAGAGATAAAGGTCTGGTAAATATTATTTTTAGAATTTATGAATGGCCTTGACCTCTGTTTGTTTGCTGATGGACTTTATGGGAAAAAGACCATGCTGTTAAAATATTCTCCATGCTTGGCAGGACTGTGTTACCCTTTATCTCTCCACAAATTTACCAGGCAAACTCTTTTCGCCGATGATTCTTTCACTCCGTAGACCGTAGCCTTAAGTCTCTACTTTTTCTTCTTTCAGTTTGAGAAGTTATACTTGTTTTTGTAGGTTCTTGAATAATTTTGTGTATTTTTTAACAGCTCTGGGTATAATCTTGATACAACAGGGACCTCTACATATGTATGCCTTTATTTCTCACTAAAGAAGTTAGGGGTCTGTGTTAATATGTCAGGCCAATAAATCTAAAGGCTCTCCTTAGCATACCAGCATGCATTTAACAGCCTTGTTCTTTCTACAGCTTTCTTTGGTTTTATTTTGTTGACAGTGCTCTTTTTTTTTTGTTTCACTCAAGTTATTGAGGAGTTTAAAATTTGTATAAAGTATCTTTTGAAAATGTGACTGCTAATGATGCCTAATTTTCCCTTAAAATTATCCACATCAATTGAGTCCTGTGCAGTAGCAGGGAGAGGTCCACATTGCTGGAAAATTGCGTTCCATAAATGGCAGATCTTCCAAATCTGGAGAAATAAGAGCTCTCTTGTCAATCCATATGGCAGTATTTAGAGGTTGTTTGTTTCTTTGTTTGTGGAGGTAAGTAATGTTGCGTATTAACAAAACATTTTTTATTGCCAGTTGATACCATTGAACTTTGTAATACTTGGATGTTGGAAATCAGTTTGCCATAGTTTAATCTGATAATAGTTAATAATTGTGTTCTAGCTTTTGTATGACTTTTGGTGATACAGAATCTCACTATGATACCTCCTTTTTATGGCTTTCCAGAAAAAAAGGGAGGAAGGATGGATCACCTTTGTGCACAGAATTCAGAAAGAAGATTTTTGATTATCCATATTCTGACAGTATTGATCGGTCCATTTTCATGAGGACTGGGTGACACTGATGTCTGAGATATGTCCTGTATAAAAATGTTCCCATCTTATTTCTGGGATATTCATTGCCCTTATGCAGGCAAGCGTGCACAGGGATCACTGCAGCAGTATCAGTACTCGTGCTGTACTTGTAGTGTCTGCAGAGAGGGAATTGTTAAGTTATGATTCAATAACCTGTCCTTACTCAACCAACACTTAGCATTAATGGTACTTAAACCTGCTGCAAAGTGCTCTGCCCACCTGAATCAGACTTCTGGATAGAGATTGGTGCTTTGCTGAACCCAGGCTTGAGTAGTGGTTGCTGTTGGGTGTCATTTGTAGCTGAACGATATATTGTTTGCAGTGGTGAAATATACTGTTGGGCCATCCCTTGTTTGGTCTGGTTCTGGTCTTTGCCCTTTGTTTGGGTGTGTTCTATGTGAGAGCCATGTCGGGTTCCTCATCCAGTTTGCTCAGAAGCTCTGAAAGCCAACAGGTCAGTGCAACTTGGTGAGCAGCGTGGAGAGACACAGACATGCAAACAAACTGAAGGGATGGAAATGGAAAGGAGCCTGTGAGATATCCTAAGTGCACGTTTCTGCTAAAAGATAATGCATTGTTCAGCCATCATCTCAGCACTTGTATGTTCAGGGTATGGTTTTTAAAAGGCTACTTCTGGTTTCTTAACCAGGTCTTTGAACAGCGTTGTAGGAGCTGGAATTAATAATGGACTGATTTCAGCCAAAACTTTTCGGAGAACAGTGGAGTGCTGTGATTTCAGTTAAGCTCCTAGATGTGAGAAAATGTCACATTTTAGGATGAATATGGAATCATAACTTGTCCTCTAGCAAATGTGTCTTACAGTATGGCTGTATAAGAGTGATAAAAGGTCCGACAAGGAAGCTGAAAAGAGTGTGTGAAAGGCAGGTAATAAATATGTCTGAAGTTTAGTACTTCTGTCAGTTGTCACATGCAGATGGTTACTACATTATGTTTGGTTTTCAGCATCTGAGTTACTTCAACTGCAGTCTCCTCGAGGTGAGAGAGATCTGTGGGGAAAAAACGAGTAGGTACGTCGTGTGCAGTTGTCCAAGTCCTTGCAGCATTATTGGGCAGGTTTGAATGCACCCTAAATAGACCCTAGCATGATTTGACTGCTTAGTCCTCTACTAGTGCAACCTGCAGAGGAAGGTTACCGTCTCTCATGTCCTCACAAAAGCGCTCTCCTGCTGGAGCCACATTGAGTTTGCTGCTGGAGGAGACAGGTTGCCCTTGGAAGAAGGCATATGTCTTTGGTTTATGCTGCAGGGGAAGGGATTGTAGGTCAGGAACGCCCTGTTTATTCAGGCCAGTGGTTCCCAATGTAGCCCGCTCCAGTACCAGTACTGGTCCGGGCTGCGGGAGCAGCTCTCGGCCCTGTGCTTGGCTGTGCGTGCGTGCAGATGGAGATGCTCCCTTCTCACCCTCGGAAGCGGGGTGCGTGTGCAGCCTTAGTGCTGCACATTGTTCTGTTCAGGAGCCCCAGAGTTCTAGAAAACCTCCAAAGTGGATTTACTTTCAGGACAGAGTTCTCGAATAAACTATCTCTGGGAGGCTTTGACCTTGTTTGTTTGCTGGTGTTGTTTGGTGTTGTTTTTGTTGTTGTTGTTGCAACTGAGTTCTATGAATATGGTTTCCCAGAGTTTAACGGTGTGTTTTCTGAAAGGATGTGATCTGGGTGTTTGTCTTTCTCTGCTTTACTGAAATTAATGCTGAAGGATTTAAAACACAAAACCCACCTTCACCCCCCCCAACCCCCAGAAAACCTCCCAAAACAACAGCAACAACAAGCCACAGAAAACCAGACCTGTGCTGATGATCATTCTGGATTCTTGAAATAAGTAACATTGGTTGTATCTATTCACTGTGTGAACAAATATTTTTGCAAGGCCCTGTTTCTTTACTGAGCTGTATAATAGCAGAAGTTCCCACATTGGTGGTATGTCACAGGAAAGTAACTTGAAGTTGAATTTTTTTTCTTAAACTATGAATTTAGCTCCTGCAATTACATTAGAATGTGTTGTTATCTGGTTACTAAATTAAATTTCTACAAATGTGCCATCTGTAAGCTGCGTATTTGCTTCACAAACAAATTCATAGTTTAAATTTCATATTTGGAGGTGGGGTAACTCAGGCTCAATATACAAATTTATTTATTTAAAAAGAAAAAAGTAAACTTTGGTTGGAACATCTGAGCAGAAGCAGAATCAAGTATTTGTGGATAATATGTAAAATGGCTTATAGGAATTTGTGCGCTTTCCTAAGATGCACGGGTATGCTGCTGATTGTGGTTAGTGATAATTAATAATAGATCAAAGAGTTGCAGCCCTGAGGTTAAAAAGCAAATTTCTGACTAATTACTGAATGTTTCTGACAGTTTTTATATCACTTCACTTGTTTCCATTGTCTCTTCTAAACAATACTTTCTACTTCTGTCTGGAGAAATAACTTTATGAATGGGCTTTCAGGCTAAAATTTGGACTGAACACACAAATCTTTTTCTACTTTGCTTTTCTTTCCTTGCCTGCTTCTGGGAGATACTATCCCAGGTTGGCTTTATAAACCAACTCCCTAGCAATTAGGTTTCTGAAAAAGAGATGAAAAAAACCTGCCATCTTTAATAATGTTTTCTGAATCTTTCGGATTTGGGATAATAACTTACTTCCAGTTTTATGTGTGTATTTCAGGTTGGTATTCAATTGCAAGTCTGTAAAATAAACATGTATTTTAGAGATTTATTTTGGGCAGTGTATCAGTGATCTGAGTTTTTAATCATGGGTCAGAATTGGGAAATAAGTAGCTGTGTTTCTCCTGACTAGGATTTTGGCTGTCCCAGCTGCTCAATTCTAGGGTCTTGCTAGTGTTTTTGGCAGTGATTTTTCTGAATACCGTGTTGTGCTGACGTGCTCGTGCAGTCCTGCAAAACCCATTGCTACAGTACATCATTTTCTTTTATTTGCCAGCTCTTCTTCTGTACCTACCTTGAAGGGTCAGGATGGAGGGTGCACAGAAACTCTCCCAGTCTTAAGCTTGAGAGTCCCCCAAGGAGATTGGAGCAGTTGTGTAGGCAAAGCAGTGCTCTGCTCAATTGTTTTTTAAGGCATGCTTTGCTCCTTGATGGCGGATCCAGGCCATACGGAAGGGGCAGCCGCTGGGTCTCACTGGTGTGAGAGTGGACTGAAGCAGCCATGCCGTCAGAGGTGCATTGCCCCGCCTTGGCAGACAGCTCCCACACCCCTGACGTCCCCACGAGCTTGCGCAAGGCGGCCGCCTCCGTGTA